>JAHZMX010004842.1:0-27525 GCA_027743895.1 Seira musarum
CAAGCTAGAGTATAACTTGAAGTAATGCACTGCTTGAAACGTCAGAGGCCGGGCGCGTTTTTGGCTGAACAAAACCTCTATTTCCTTATAGAAGAGATGTAACGTAACCAAAATGATTCATGCTGGAGAGTCCAAGGGTAAGTCAAAGTAGTAGTAACAGTAACATCGAACACCAAAATGTTTTCCTTTTAAATGTATCATTTTTCTCCAGTTTGGCAGCCTTACATTTCTTAAAATTATGTTTCGGTTTGTGTAAAAGGATGAGAGAAACAAGTGCACGCGACCTACTACTCAAGGGCAGGCTTAAAACTATTCCGGGGGTTTAATATCAAAATGTATTGCAGGTTACAAATAAAACAGAAGATATTATGTCAGGCTAATTTTCCTGCAACATTGAACAGAAACAGAACATTTTGAAAAATTACATTTAAAAAACTAAGTTTAGGATTAAAAATGAGAGAAGACTTATTCAATACATTCTGGGATAATATTATGATTTGTGAGGTTTCTCAATGCACCAAATGAATAACCTTTTTGAAGCCAAATAACGTTTAATTAAGCCGATGCTGTGTACTTTGCAAAACTTTTTATCAAACTGAATGACGAGAATTCAACTCTTTTATTTAAAAAAATGATAATGTCTTTCAACGGAATAAAGACATTAGTCAGCAAAAGAATTTACCAAATAACAGGACTTTTTTTCAAAATAATATGGTTTTTGTGGAAAATGTTGCTTGTTTGGCTTCTTCCTAAAACAATGTCGTTTCATCAATTACAGCTTATCCACCAAGTTTCGTAACAAACTTGAAATTATAACTTTTTTCTTCACGTTCCCCTCTTCTTCCGTTTCCACTGCTCTCAGTACTCCCCACTCTCCTGGAGAAAGTTTTTTTTGGTTTTCATCATCATCCGTCTCTTTTCCCAGCAGCAGGATGATGAAATGATGAGAATGTGCACAGCATGACCTCGCAAGAAACGCAGCGGAAACTTTTGTATTCAAAAGAAATAGTGGCACTTCATTGTTGACTAAACAAGGAGGCTTGTTATCACCAAGTTTTTAACATGGAACAGGGGATGCACATCCACAAGACGATGATGTGTCAGCGATTGCTTTTGTACACAACGCCACGCGAGACGCACATCACATCACCTCATACTTACTTACTTTGGAATTTAATGCAATGTTTCATCTCATCCTCCCCAAACTTCCGTAAGGTTTCTCATTCCCTTCTCATATCTCAGAAGGCATCGTCATCCTCGTCGTCGTATTATTGTAATACCAAAATATATCCTAAAAGTTTTTGTATCCGTAATGAAATGGAAAATGTTCGAATAAAAAAAATAAAAATGAAGAAAAATCTTGCATACGAGCTTTTCATGTCTAAAATGAACGTGTGGCACTCGAGATAATAATGTGGGACCCTCATGCTCCACTCATCTCATCTCATCTTCTTCACCGACCAGGGAAGCATCATAATATCGAATATCGGATCCACGGTCGTGGTCTTGGCCCTTTTTTCTCAGTCATTTTTCCATTTTACACCCGCCTCCCTTAAGAGCTCACATACATAAATACTAATGCCTGGCACAATGCACAGGATAATATAACATTTTTAAAAGGAAACAACAAGAATATTCGTATCAGCCAAACCAACCAAACGAACAACGCAACCCCCAGCCCTGCCACTTGAGCTTTCTCCCTATTTTTTTTTTGTTTTCCATGAAACTTTACTTTCATTCTTCGTATTACTCATGTTGTTTGTATTCAGTTTACTTACGAAATCCGTTTCATGAATGTTTGCGTTGTTTTAGTAGATCTTTCCTATTCCAAATATGTACTTCTTTCCGCATTTTTCGAAGGAGAAAGAAAATAACAGACACGAATGATGTGATTGTGATCCAGAAGCAAATAAAAAACTTTTAGTTTTTTCATTCGAATAATATGATAAACTATGAAGTTCCAGTGCATATACGCCACAAGCCAGGCAATGAAGTCAGAATGTTTCCCCTGTCAGTTTGGCTGACGATGGCAAATTTGGTGGTTGTGGCGGCGGCAAAGAAGAATGGACAGACCCCCCTGGGGAATCCTTTTTTACTAGAACAGACCACGCACCGTGGTCCATTGTGATTTGAAGACAAAATGCAATGAAGTGTGAGCCCACTATTACCATTACATGTTGCAAACATAATAATAAGTTTTAGTCACATTATCCATATCCGTATAAGGATGACGACAGGCGAAACCACTACCACCACCTAAGCTATCGAAGAGTAAGAAAGAAGGATGTAATGGATAATACGTGGAAAATATTAGGGCTTCTTGTTCCCATGCTCTTCTTCTCCTCCCTCCTCGTTTATTCTCAAAATGTAAAAATTGGAAGGAAAATGACCGTTCCATGTAAATACTTTTTATCACTCACTTGATCAAGTAGGGAAAAAATAGAGGAATCCTAAAGCGATTTTACGTGAACTTTATACGTATTTGCTATGGCTTAAGAAGAAATCGTGTCCGTGCTTGATTGTGCTCAAGCTCTAATAAAAAACCACTTGGGGATTTCGGTTCATGTCAAATTTGGAATTCTTTGGAAATCCGAGTAATTTGGAGGTGAAAGCATTTCGTTTATTTTCGTAGAAAAAATCCACTATGGCCAGTTGGGACGAACGTCTTCATAAAAAAAAGTGCAATAAATGTTTTACATGAATTTCCTTTTATTCTGCATTCTTACTTCAAGTACAGATATTTAAATTAGTTAATTGTGGACAACTTTTCAAATATCTTAAGTTACACCACCTGTTCTCGACTCAGAACCTTTAGATGAACTGTACTTCTGAATTTCTTTGTCTTTCACAGCCACCATTGCTTTCAGGGTGTCGCACTCAATTTTTAGAAGCTCTACCTCATTTTTCCATTCCTTTTTCATCTGCGAGAACTCCTTCTGAGTCAAGATTTTCTTCCCATGCAAATTGTAATTTCCTCCAAATATGTTTTGGAATGTTGTATCACTCATTGGAAGACCATGAATGTCCCACACACCATTATCCCTTAAACGGATGATGAGCTTTGTAAGACTATCCATATCGGACTGTGCTTCACTTAATTCAGATTTGATATCCTTTACGCTCTCCGACTCCACATCCACGTGCAACCTCAGTTCATTGATCATTCGGTCCCGAAGGGAAAGTTCGTACGTCAACTCGTCAATTTTGGACCTATCAGTGTCATGCTGGCGTTTATGTGCTTTGTAAATGTCTTTTGATTTAAAGAGAAATTTCTTCAGTTTCTCTGTTTCCTCTATGGATTCACTATAAGCCCGTCCCAGTTGCAGATTTTGCTCAGACAAATGGTAAATCCAAAGCTGTAGGGCCTCTATGATCTTTTGAGTTTTCACGACAGGCTTGAATATATCACCGTTTTCCCAAACGTATTTCAGCTCCTCCAGATAGTTTACTGCTAAATACTTAAAACCTTCTTTGTATCGGCACTCGAAGCATCACGACAGGCTTGAATATATCACCGTTTTCCCAAACGTATTTCAGCTCCTCCAGATAGTTTACTGCTAAATACTTAAAACCTTCTTTGTATCGGCACTCAAAGCAATTTCCATCGCCGTTGAGGTGTATTTTCGTGCATGCAAATTCATCCAAGAGGGTATAAATTGCAGCAGAGAGAAGATCATGAGGAGCTGGTTTAGAAACTTGTGTCGAAACTGATTGGTATATATCTGATAAAGACGTAATCTCATCATTTTCAATTTCCTCTGTCAATTCATCACTTTCCTCAATGTTGCTGTCTTTAGGAATTAGCCAGTTTTTGGCGGACAAAGCGTCCATAAGCTTTTCTAAAGATAGAGAATTGGCATTTGTGTCTCGGCCTCGATCATCGTCGACATCATCTCCATCATTCCAATTGAAATCCATGTCTTGAGCAGGCTTATTTACAACAAAACCAGTCGCAATGTTATCTTCTTCAGCCTTTGGGTCATTTTTTGAAGAATTTATATTCATGTCGCTATTGCCATTTTCTTCCTCCTCTTCATCGTCTGTCGCGCCTGATTCACTTTCCTCATAGAACCCAAGACACTTGCGTTCATATTCGGATAGCTTTAATGCTTTTGCATACTCATCTAATATGTCGCCCATTAAAATTGAAAGAAAGTTCCTTAGGTCTCCGAAGTCGGGTTGGAACTGCAAACTGCAACTGTTTCTGCGAAATCAGTTTTCCGAATGGTAGCTCTAGCCTTTGAGAATTCATGTTCTCATGAAAAATCAGGAAAAGAGGTTCTCGTTGTAAAAATCAGGTGTACTCATTTTAATGTCGTCATCACTATGCCACTTAATTACATAGGGAAAGCAGACGTAAGTTTGACAAGATAATTAATTAGAATAATCCTCATCATCTCATGTTACCCCGAAGACATACGTGTGATATGTAATAGCGTCAAGGTCATTCTCTTTACGAATATTCCTCTACTGTTCCTCCAAATGTCAATCAAGACTCAAGACAATTACAAATGATTCGTCAAATCAAACTGATGTCGAATGTCAAAATTAATGTCAAATTGTCAAAAAAATTTTATTTAAGATTTCAAAATCAGAACAACTTTAGCGAAAAAGAAATATTACGAATGAATCATCTCATTAATGTTTCCTTGCACCTTTATTATTTCAACGATTTCTCTGATCTATAAGAATTATAATTGAGAATACTCTGACATTAATTATACAATTAATTAAATGGAGTTACCTATATGACTTGTGAGAAAAATTCCACTTTTTTGCAAAACATAGGTCAGTATCAATATAGCGTAACTAAGCCTGTAATGTAATGTATGTAACGTAAGGTCACGGCACAATCTTATGGGATAAAGGGTAAAGCTATATACATATTTGGATATAGCATAGCATAACATGCTTTGCGAAAACATTGGTGCAATCATCATCATCAAGAAAACGAGCGAACGTTCTCTTGTCGTCCCGTCCCTAAAAAATCATTCTTCTGCGGCTCATTCACGTGTTTACCATGTTGCATTAAAATACCTTTCCTGACAATTTAAAACGGAAGATTGTCTGTGAAATTAAATTATTCGTATTCAAATATTTTAATTATCAAACTATTTTGTGATATTTTTATATACATACTGCTCTGCTCACTGAATACTGAACAGGAAATACATTTCATGAGTAAAAAAAGGGGGAGAGCTGTTCATCTCATCTTACACGTTACACATGCCATGTGATCGCGTTTGTTTTTGTTTCGGGAGTAATCATTTTTCAAGTGTCAGTTCAGTTTTTAGTGTCCAAATGAGGATTTAAATAGTTAATTAAGTATCAGTTACATCCGTTGTACAAGAATAAAGAATGCATTAACCTAAGTTTGTGTGATTAGTGGCAGTAGCATTAAAAAGCGTTTAATACGAGAGTTTTTATCTTTTTTTAAAACGTCTGTTGCGACATTTACTTCTGTCTTGATGTCAAGATGAGGCTAGTTAATTCTTCGACGTTGACGTCTTTGCAGACAAATGCTTCAAAAATTAGGAATATTTGTATTCTTGCTCATGTTGATCATGGCAAAACTACGTTAGCCGATTCCCTGGTCGCCAGTAATGGCATTATATCTCAAAGATTAGCCGGAAAATTACGGTAACAATTACAAAAGTTAAATTGATGATGTTGCACTGTATTTAAGACTTTAAATGCGGGAAGTGGGAAGATATTTAATTTTAATTCTAATTAATTTTTGTAAGAGTTAATTTTCTAATACTTTAGCGTTCTAAACAAATTGTTCGATATCTTGTCTGTAAATTTGTATTATTGTGTTATATTTATATTTAAACAGGTATCTCTCCGTCAAGCATGGCAGGAGGAAATCAAACCAATTTTAGTCCTAAATAAAATCGACAGGCTAATTTTGGAAATGAAGTTGACTCCGATAGATGCTTACGTTCATCTTACACAGTTGCTCGAGAAAATTAACGCTATAACGGCGGAACTATTCACAGCAGATGTACTTCAACGGGATTTTAATAAATCAACTTCGCGAAGTCGAACTACTTCCAAAGACGACGGTGTTGAGTCAAATGAAAAGTTACTGGGCGTCGAACACGTTTATGATTGGAGTACGGGAATGGATGATGCAGACGATTCGGATTTGTACTTCTCCCCGGACCAGGGGAATGTAGTTTTTGCTAGCGCAATCGACGGTTGGGGATTCCGGTAACATCTAAATTTTATTAATTACTTACTGTATAATATTTTACTTTCGTCATAAAGCAATAGATGATAAAAGTGTAATTTTTATATAGTGTATCAGATTTCGCTAAACTATTCTCTAAGAAAGTTGGAGTGAAAGAGGAAGTGCTAGCAAAGACCTTGTGGGGCGATTTCTTCTTAAATACTAAATTGAAACGCATTATGAAAGGAGCTCAAGAAAAAGCCAAGAAGCCACTTTTTGTTCAGTTAGTCTTGGAAAATATTTGGACCATGTATGACACAGTGGTCAATCGGAAGGTATTCTATTTACTCCGTTCAATATTTATTGATTTGTAATATTTTGTAGTTTTAGTAAGTGTTCCGTTAATGTGTACTTTAATTTTCTTGCTTGTTCCAGGACAAACTAGCGACAGAAAAAATGGTTACAGCTTTGAATTTAAGTATTCATCAAAGGGACATGCGACAAAATGATCCCAAGCAGCTAATTTACAGTATCATGAGCAAATGGCTTCCTTTGGCTGCAGCAGTTCTCGGTAGCTAACTAAAACCTTTATTTAATTTGTTATTCACTATCAATTATCAATTAATGACGTGTTAGTGCATTTTTTAATTTCCATTTTCGCAGAAACGGTAGCTGAAAAACTTCCCAGTCCGTTAGACTTATCAGAGTCTCGAGTGGAAAGGCTAATGCTCACTCAGAATCGAAAATTCAGCGCTCTTCCACCAGAAAGTCAGCAACTTAAACAGTCGTTTATGAACTGTAAATCAGACAAAGATGAGCCAATCATAGTCTTCGTTTCTAAAATGTTTGCTGTTGAGGCAAAATCATTACCTGAAAATCGACCAAAACCGCTTACTCATGAAGAAATGCTTGCTCGTAGAGAGCAAGCACGTCAGAAAGTCGCAGAAAAACTAGCAAAAATGAACTTGGAGGGTGAAGTCACCGACTTGAACTCAGAAAACACTGAAGGAGCAAAAGATGATAACGACAATTCAATTATTACACCACCCGTAGATGAAAACAAACATTGCTTTGTTGCATTCGCCCGAGTGTATAGTGGAACCATTAGAAGAAATTCAAAACTATACGTTTTGGGTCCGAAGCATGATCCTCTCGTCACCGCAGAAAAGGTAAGATTATTTGCTTATTACGTTTAGATTTTCGAATCGGATTAAAACAATAAGTTATAAAAAATACGTATTTGCAGATAAAAAATGGAGATGATATCCCAGTGGCTAAATCATTACGGGAATTAACAAAAGGACATCATATAACAGAAGTAGAAGTTAAATCGCTTTATCTTCTAATGGGAAGAGAATTAGAAATGGTCGAAGAAGTACCTGCTGGAAATATTTTGGGTAAGTGAGACCTCCATTAGCACAAACAAGCTACATCTTATTCTCTATTGCTTGCAGAATTTTATTTTGCTATGTGTGTGAAAATTGCAGGTATTGGAGGACTAGACGACCATGTACTGCGAACAGGAACGTTGTCTTCAACCATGTTGTGTCCTCCATTCGTAGACTTAAATCTTATCGCTGATCCAATTCTTCGAGTGGCGGTAGAACCTGCTCACACAATAGACATGGATGCTCTAGCAAAAGGACTGAAATTGCTAAATCAGGCAGATCCTTGTGTTCAAGTTGTTCTTCAAGAAACGGGAGAACATGTTTTGGTCACTGCTGGAGAGGTTCACCTACAGCGATGCCTTGATGATCTGAGGGAGAGGTAAGATTATTCTGCCTTTGTCTTTTAAAATCTAACTGCTCGAATATATATCCTTATGTGCGATTTTTTACTCGTAGATTCGCGAACATAGAAATCACCGTATCAAATCCAATAGTTCCTTTTAGAGAGACAGTAGTAGATCCTCCTAAAGTTGATATGGTCAACGAATTAATTGAAAACCAACCAATGTCACACTCATCAAGTAGTAATAAACTGAAGGAACAAAATCAAAAGGATGACGAATCTCCTGTTGATGGGGTTATAGAACAAAAGACAGCCAATAAGAAGTCGACAATGAGGATTCGAGCCAAAGCACTCCCAAAAGAAGTCATTGCTCTTCTAGAAAAGTTCCAAAGCATTATTAAAAGCTTAAAAGACTGTGAAATTTATTTTGAAAGGGACGGAGGACGGCAGCTATCAGAAGTGTTAAAAAACGACGTCGAAAATTTTAAAAGTTGTTTAAAGAAAGCTTTTGACGATGCAAAATGGGATCCATCAACCGTTCAGCGCATATGGGCATTTGGACCGAAGAGGTGTGGACCAAATATTTTGATAAATCAAATAGACGGTTTCAAAAAGGGATGCGTTTGGCCAAAGGATGAAAGCCAAAGTCTAGAAGTTACAGAATTTGTTGATCATCGTGATCCTTTCACCAGCAACTTTGTCAATGGATTTCAAATGGCAACTTCATCAGGACCGCTATGTGAGGAGCCGATGGTAGGAGTCTGTTTTATAGTTGAAGACTGGACTATAGAACAAAGTGATATAGTAGAAAGTGGAAATCAACCTTTTGGCCCATTTTCTGGTCAACTCATGTCCGCAGTCAAAGAAGGATGTCGCAAAGCCTTCCAATGCCAGCCACAAAGACTGATGGTTGCAATGTATTCATGTAATATCCAAGTCAATAGTGAAGTACTAGGTGAGAATAAGACATTTCAATTTCTAGCTTGCCTAAAGCGTTTACACACCAATTGCTTATCAATTTTTACGAGCTTGGTGCCTTCTTTTATGTCAGTTTAATCATCCACGTGTTATGATTTTGAAAGAAATGGAACTGATTACCTACTTTTTTTAACTGGTGTCATTCATAAACGCATTTTTCATATTCGTTTTTAAAAACAATAGGCCATGGGAGCATCTACGTTATCTATAATTACATCTGATAAAAATATTTTTAAAACAATTTTTACTAAAAGTACATGGGAGCATTTGAAGGTCTTCTAATTAACATTGCCATTTATAGACATTTGAAAACGGTAGATGTAGCACTAGCACCAAGTATTTAAGTGCAAATATCTTGCCGTATTTGTACCTCTTCTAATCCAACTCATGAATGAACAAGCTTTGGTTCAGATCTACCATTTAATTAATTTGTACTCAAGTTCTTACTTCAGTATGAATTCAAGGTTAGATTATAGAAAGATACTCTTTATCTGCTCACTGCTCTCATGAGCTCGGGCTCCCTCAAAATTCTTGTTCTAGTGGGACCGGTATTATCTTTTCGAATCATAATCAATCATGTTTTTCACAAGTTATATAACACCCTAGTTAGAATCATGCGCATGCATCCCATTACAGTATAATGCGAACTGGCATACAAATCAAAGCGTAGCCTTTCCGACAATACTTCAGCATTCCATTTATTTCAATAATCATTTAATCTACTTAGTTAATTTTGTGCCTGACCGCCCACACATTTTCACTGCCTAAACAAGGGAAACCTTTTAAAAAACGAGCGACTACTGGAGACCGTGCGTTCGGGTTCCCCGTCAAAAATACCAAGTCGCACTCACATTTCAACTTAATTGTTATATTGGCTCAAAAAAGTACTCATTACTGCTTCACGTTTTCGAATTTGTTCATCTCAAAATCCGACTTCCTCTTTGCTGCAACTACAAATTTCCCCAACTCATCCCTAATTTCATGTGGTTTGGCTACATGTGCCATTATTCAATTATGTATTAATTAAATTGATTACTTTCATATGTTTTCATGTTGCAGTTGCACTAATGTTATATTACACCACAGAGCAGAGCAGCTTGATTACTTACACCCTGTAATTCTCATAAGTAATTAGTGGTTTTCCACCTCCTCGGTACCTACGCTCTTGCACAGATTTCTTTTTTTTTCTCTAGTCAATAGTAATTATCGGTTTTCAGTTTCAACTGTGTTCCATCTTTTATTATCGTTCTTTACAGTATAGTCTCATCTCCCCAACACTTTAATTTCAATCGTCTTTCATTATTATAACGTTTTTTTGGTCAAAACATGCATTTATTTTTTACCTTTAAATGTTTTTTCTGATCTCCGTTTCGTTTGCATCACCAACATCCATTTCGAAGTAAATCATGCATTTTCCTCTTGTTCTCGACAATCAGTTCCGTTCCTCTATGTTCATTCCATAAAAGCTTTTCCTCTTATCCGAACCGGTACAGCTTCAAAAAATTAGTATTTATGTCTGCCGCAAACTATTACTATTTATGCAACCCATCATCATTAATCGCATCGCACTTGGCCAAAAAGGAAGGAATGGAAAGTAACAGTTTTGCATGACCTTTACAATTTTCTTCTTTTAAAACGCTTGTATGCGTCGTAGAACAATTAAAAATTTATTATAACAAAAATACAAAAGATTTTACATTACATTGTTGTACTAATCCCTAAAAACTGTTTTTTAGAACGTTTTGTAGCAGAAGCTATATAAAATGTATAAAACCTCGCACGAACTCACAATAAAACTAGCTACTGCATAAACAAACAAAAAAAATCTCTTTACATCTTTAACATTTTTTTACAAAAGATATTTCTTACAATAAAAACAACATTATATTATATTATTTACCTATTTCGCGTTAAAAATAGCTACATTTACAATATTATGTATTAGATAATAGTTTAGTGAGTAGTGAGATAGATCAATCTTTCTTTTCTTCTTTGAGTAGAGTAGTAGTAGCATTAAATGTACACGTACAAACAATCTTAATTTTTTTTGGCCAAAAATAATCTTCGATTCATTACATACCACGTTTGAATTATTTTTTTCGATCCATTTTTTATTGGCAAAAGCCCACTCTTGTTTTGGTGTTTGTCTTTGTCTTTAAAAAATTCACAATTTCCCGTTTTTCCTCAACACGTATAAAACCGTACATTCTTTTTTGGTAGGGATCAAAAAAAGAGTCTGTAGTTTGGTAAGGTTTTAGTTAATACAGCATAGCGTATAGTAGCGATTTAATAAAAGATTGGGAACCGGCTTTCATTATTTTTTTTCTTCTAAAAATCTATTCCATCATCAACAACACCATTCGTATTTATTCCCTGTCCTTAAACCGGTAGTAGTGATAGTAGGTAAATAGCGATATCAGTAATACTGTTGCAATATGGTCTGCCAAGTATAAAAAAACTTGGCATGTTTCAGTGTAGTAGTCTACTTTGGGTCACTAGGAACACTGCTAAAGAAATAGATTACATAATGCTTATTATTTTCTTGATAAGCGAAGAAAGATACATTAAAAATTATAGTTGAAGCAATTTTTTTCCCTTCTTCTCTCCCTCGAAGAGAACAAAAACAACAGCCTATTTTTGCAGGATTCTTTGCCTTTGCTTTTTTATCAATTGTATTTTTGCGGTTAACTACTCGTGATGATAATAAATGAACTGGGAAAATTACCATTTTTACACGTCTAGCACGAGTATATAGTAGCGAAAAAAACTCTTTAGCGACCTGTTCGGTTCTCACCTCCAACAAAAAAATCGATTTAAATGGTACTAGGCTTAAGTTTATATTTATTATTATTATGTAATATATAAAGTAAAAGGTAATCTTTTTCCTCATTCTCTCCTCGATTACGATTCTATTCCACTCGACTCGAAATTATATAGTCATTTTAGTGTCAATATTGTATAATACATGTAGTTAGAAGTTTTTTTATGCGAATATTATATGGCTCCACTTGATGAAGTAAATTGAGATATAGAAGTAAATGATAAAAAACGTATTTTCTCATTCCTATGAAATCAAGCCCGCTTCTTGGAGTAGAGGCTTCAGTCGGTGCCACGGAAAAGCGGGGTTCACTCCTCCTACGAGGAAGGAAAAAATGAAGAAGTCATTAAATAATTTTTATCATTTACGAATCTCTCTGAATATGAAATGGAATGATAGAGTTTGTAATTTTTATGCATGTGTTATTGTGTCGTGGTTCAACGCGTATTACTCACTTGAAGGGTCATCTTTTTTATTTTTCCCCGAAAGATCCCAGTTGAAATCTCTTCCTCGTCGATTGTTAGGACGTACGCATGTCATTCCGTAAACTCGGATCCCTGGCACTCGAGCGTAGGCAGGTTGGCTGTGTGCAATAGGGCCCTCTTTAATTGGCACACAAAAAAAAAGAACATGGATGACATGACGTTAGCATTACCTAATTTTCTTCTTTATGTGACAGGTATCATCGCGAAAGCATAACTTTTGCGTGGACTTCACCATTGCTGCACATTGCTGCACATTGCAATATGCAATAATGGGAATGGGAATGACAATGCAAATGTTCGAAAGATACTTTCATTTTAAGCCTTGCATAAGAAAATGCGAGCAAATCGCGTGTGAAAAACTTACCCAAGAATCCCGATGATGGACATCTGCATATAACCAAGTAGTGAGCTTTGCCTGTACGACTGTTTTGAAGTGCCAAAATGGACCAATCTTTTGGGGCACGGCATTCACGAACTTCATGGGTTGGTTCACACGTTTTTACCAGAGTCAGTACCTGTGCCAGTGTAATATTGACAAGAAACAGTTGAGTTGAAATTAAAGCCTGTGCCAGTGCCAGAAGTTGTAATTTGGTGTGAGTTGTGATGATGTGAGCTGCGTTGCGCGTTTTTTATCGCTGCGCCTTATTGTACTTTAAAATCGTAATAGGGTGCTGATGTACGTATGCACTATTTTTAACAACATTATCATTTTTGTTTTATCACTCAGCCCAAGCTCTTTTTTAGATGCATTTGACGGAAAAGTATCCTGTTATCTCTAGGCAAGGTTGCTGATGGTATGCACAAAATTGTGCATTTTTTTCTTATACAAAAAAAATTAGCGCACAATTCGCTCAGGATTTCATAATTCCTTGCGATTTTTAAAAGTTGATAAAAGAGGAGTACAGCGTGTCGATGCAAAACTGATAGTTCATCACTCAATAAAACCTTGTTTCTTTCACGTGAGCATATTCAAAAGATTTAATTAATTTTCCCCGTCTTTCCCGGGCGAGTGAGTAATATGAAAGGCAAAGATGAAGATAACGCTGAAAAAATTGACCTAGACGCGACGTGGTCGGTCGGTGTTATGCGTGGACCATGACGGATCCAAATCTATACGATGTGATGTGTCCGAGATGATATGCCAAGTAACTTTGATGAATTTTGAGCAAGCAAAACTTCATCTTTAATTGCTTGTGTTTAATGAGTCCTTATCCATTAATCTCTTATGAGGCTTACTTTTTTTCGAAATTCAAAAATATGTTCCGGTAAAAGCATTTTTTCGTCTATTGCATGAAAAATTAAGTAAGTAGGTATGCGGATCACCGTGTTTGTAGCTTGAGTTTCATGATACCCCCAGGAAATATTTACTCTCTCAGCTTGATGAAGCCTACGATGAAAGGGTGCTATCTTGATGATTATCTAGATGTATTACGTATTGTCGTGATGAGTTTAAACAATGCAAATACTGATCAGTACAACAATGGGACGCATTTTATTACTACATTCTATTCTACTACGAACCTTTGAATGCATAAGCACCAGAAGTATGTAAGATACGAAAGTTTTAAAGGGGTATCAATTTCACGCAGTTAGCTACTATCTTTTTTGTTGATTAGAAATTTGATATTTTTGTAATGCATCCTCCTAATTTTATGACATCATTATGCAATGTGCTAATGATTGGTTATTATACCAGTGGACACTTCAAGTGTAAGTTTTAAAATCTTGAAATGGCCGGTTCATTATCATCACCGGTAGTTTTATCTTATCTCCAGATCTTATGATCATGATTCTTTCGTATGACAAGCCCAGCAGCTTATCTACGTTACTTGACTCGACCTGCAACTCTTCTTTGTGAAGGATTGTTATAAGTTCTCAGTGGCTATAGTTTCATTCATTTGATTAGATCCCGAGATGAATTCGGAGTCGATGATGACAGATCTTTTTCTACTACGCATTATGTGAATTTGGCGTTGTTTGCGTTGCGGTTAAACACTCACTCAGTTTCATTGCTATTTTCTCTTAAAACGATGCCGGAGCGTGGGTGCTTCTGGCCCTTTTACATTCTTTCTTTGATTTTTTACGCTTCCGGTGTTTCCCCTCTTCGTTTTAGTTTCTTTTTTTCTGTTGATTTTTTATCAACATTTAAGAATAAATTCGTGTAATGAGTGGAGCATTTCGCCAAACCTACTTTGGGATTTACTCACGTCTCACACATATTACAGCATTAAAATACTTTCATAAAGAAAAATTAGTACAGGCTACAGATTACCACTTACGATTAGCTGAGCTATTGTTACATATCCTATTTGTCTTGTTTCATTGTGCTACATCACATCATCGTCATCATGATCATGATGTTCATCATCATCATCAAGAGTATCATCATGAAAAAGTAAATCTATCTTTATTTTTTGGTATACCGCCACTGGTTGCGTTTTGGACTACTAACCATCATCCCATCAAGTCACACAGAAGAAATAGAAAAGAAAAAACACCGAAACAAGGAGAATTTTATTTTTAGGATTCCATATACTCCCGCATTTATGACAATGTCAAATTATATATGGTTACTTGTACTTGCGAATAAAATGGAGTGCAATGATATGCTTGAAACTTTTATCGCCACATCAGCCAGCATCACATCACATCATATCATCCCCATCCCCACATAGGGATTGTGTTACTAGTGCTTAATGCTTTTGAAAAATTGAAGTCACCACCGTAAAAGCGACTCCTAAAAAAAGTAGGTTACGGAATGTTTTCATACATATTGTCGGTATAATACCCTAGTCACTTGAGTCGAGTCGTTTATTTTTCGGTGCAATAAAAAAAGCCTGAATTTAATGAAAGGGTAACTTCATAATAGCAACCTACGGTTTACTTTGTATGACTATGATGTACAGCAGCATACATGTGTTATGCAATGAGTTAAGCATATGTCATCACAAAAAAAAATGTTTGACGGGACTATTTATCACGAAAGCAGAGATAAATGAGATTAAGCTGGCTTCAAATTCCTTTAGCGTTCCTTAAATTATATTCTTGTCACTGCTCATCACTCTAATTGCGAAGATGAAGGGGAGCAGTTTGTAAAGAACGCCTTTTCTCTGCTACCGCAAAGGATTGTAATTGTAACGGCAAAATAAACATTCTTTATTGTAGACTCGCATTGTCTTTAAAATCTGAAGATTTTTTGATTGTTTGTCTGGGTTAGCAGTGTGTCATCATTCTGGAAAATACGGAATTGTAGGATTAGGCTAACTTGTCCTCATCCATGTCTCGGTCTGTTGGGTTTTCCCTCAAAATCGAATAATCTCGAACAAATAAACCAACAAATTTCACTGACAATGAGAGGTGCGTATGAATTTCTATTTTGAAATCATGTTCATAGCGGAAAAAAATTATTTCCGCTTTGTTCTCTGAATTGAGCTCGAATGAAATTTATTAGAATCGATATCTGTAGTGATGATGATGACGATGATGATACATCACATTCAGCATTTAAAAATCGATCAGCAATCCCAAAAAAATGTGATTCATTCGTGCTATCGTATGCTAATGTGCTCATGTTAAACTAGGATTTTTTTACTATGTAGCTTTTTTATAGTTTGTGATCTGTGACATGTGTTAACTTCGCTTATTTTTTTGTTATCATTTTCACAAGTTGCTTTCATTGACTGAGTTTGAATTGAATGTGCTGTGAGCTTTTTTCAAAGAGTCGCAGCAGAGAAAGGTTTTCTTGTAGTTTATGCGAGTCATTGTTTATTTATGCTTGATTGCCATTGAAGTGGATGATATGCTCTTGAACATATTTTTAGGCGAAAGAGTTTCATGCTTTTAATTGGATCTTCTTCTTCTTCTGTGATCTCTTTTGTTGCATTTTTAGCACAATATTTTGTATCTCTACACAAGTGAGACAAATTGAGTATCTGGGTTAGCATAAGTGAGCTGTTAAAAAGCTCTCTGAGAGTACTTTTGCTTCTCTAAATAGGGTTTCATCACAATGCGTTAACGCATCAGCGGGACGCTTTCAACTGCTCAGCTTTTAGAGGAGCTCTTTGAAAAGAAAGCAATTTATTGGTTTCCGCACTTCTTGGAATTTGATTGCAAAAGGGAATCCCTATTTCATACCAAATATAAATATTCCAATCTAAATAAGTACATGAATCTGTATTAAAATTTCTGGGTCTTGCATTCCATTGATCCCTCAATCGAGCCGTCATTGTAATTCCATTAAGAAAATCAACTATCATCTCTTCGGTCGGTTAAATTCCTTTTGTTTAGGATCAGCAGTCGTTAAAAAATTTGCAATTTTTACTTCAGATTTTTTAAAATAACGAAGCCGCCAAGCAAGCGTCTTAAAACAAAGGATTCGTAATGGTTCCGCTACACGAATGCCCTTAGAATTTTTCATGTTTTGCATTTTTGCAACATATGCATACCTAATAGTCTAATACATATAAGCAGTTTAATTGACGCTTATCGTGTATTTAAAATTGGTACCTTCGTAGGTACTTACGTGCCCAGAACTTGATAACAGGTTTCATTCTAATCTGCATTGAATCGGATTCAAATGCGAACTAACCTCAGCGAAATTTTTTCAACTTTACACGTGTTTTTGAAAGTGTGAACAGCAACATGATTAGCTAACCTACCTACTTATTTAAATTGCTAATATCGCGTGTAATAATTATCGGTCAATATTGCAAAATAAAGTTATAGGTCTTTGTAATGAATGGTGACGCATGCAAAAATTTCTTAAAATGTTTTGCAAAAGAATAGAAGACTGGATTGAAAACTAAAAACATTGTATTTTAGAAAGACGTACCTACGTATACACTGATTGTTCCTACTCCTATGTAACATGTATCAATTATTCATATCTCATGAAATGAACTTACAAAATCATATAAGAAGCTTCACATTTATATCTTTTATAAATCGCGATTCAACTTTGTGATAAGTATGATGATGAAGAATTTATGGTCATAAGGAAATTCATAAATACAAGCGAGTTCATACCTGTTGATAGGAATTCTTCGGTCCAGTAACGAGCGGGATGGTGTGGCCATCATCAGTTCTCGTGCTAACGGAACACGGCCTCTGGAAGTTAGGACAGGCACATAGGGGCTGGCTGTAATTCAGCCTGAGATAAACCGCACTGCATACCTATCATTAAACAATTATACTTTGACTTAATCTATATATTTAAATAACATTTGCAAATGAAATATATTTTCAAGATGAAATCATGTTTTCACTCATGCCATTCTCTTGCTGACATTGGCCTTTTAAATGTACATTAAACATTTTTATTATTACATGTGCGTGTAAGTAAGTGTGATAATGACGTTTTTTTAAAGATTACCGTTCAAAAATCATTGCACTTTTGTTCTGCTAGTGTACAAAATCAAATGGTACATCGTATAGATAGATGCCTAATTAAGTGATTTTATGTATGTATCAGTATGTAGGTAGGTAAGTAAGTAGGTATGTGTAACCATATATTTTTTTTTACTTTGAGTTAGTCAGTCGGCCGATGATAACAATCAGGATCTTGTTACCTTGATATAATTATTTTAAAAAAAAAAGAAGAACTTGCCGACGCAATATAAGTGCTATAAGCTACGGCGTGGCGAAAAGGGCTTTCTTAAAGTTAAAAAAATCTCATTCGTTTTAATTTTTATTGGTGCACATGCTGCGGAGCTCAACGATTTAAAAAAAAGATGCATGCATCAGAGGCGCTCTTCCTTTTTTATGACGATGATGATTTCATAAGATGCCTAATGAAGAAGTTCACCCTTTTTTGGTTTGGGTTCTTCACGTTTATTTCATTGAAACTTACTCATTTCACTGTGATTCATTACCCCGATAGATTAAAGTATCAACACATAACAGTAATATGTGAGTTTGTTATCATCATAATCAAAAATATTATGTAAGGAATAATTATCGTTCATGTTCGAGCCGAGTCATACATTCAGAATTTAAAAATCCTTTTTCAATAGGGGATTAGTGAGGGTTTCAAGTTGAAGAAAATGAATTAAAATAGTCCCACATAAAATAGATCCACATTTCATACCTAGTATTCTCTTAGCTCATCATCATCATCATTTTCTCTTCGCTCGACAAGTCTTAACAATTATTGCAATGACTAGGACTGAGGATTAACTGCAAAAAAATTAGGCTTAATGTCCTTAACTAACCTGTTGAGTGGCACACTCTGGAAGAAGATACAAATGTTGATTGTGAGGATAGTAATGGTACTTCGTGGGTTTCGAGTCGTCATGTATTGGCAGCTGATTATTTTTGTCAGCAACTGCGTTCGCCACGGCCAACCAAGAATGCTGTAATTTACACAAAAAATAAGAATCAGTTAATTAGCCATTTCATTGCGGAATACTTTTTCTCTTGTGAGGTAACGCGTCATATTTTTTTAGCCTTAGCCCAGAAAATGTACGAGCGTATTTACCTTTTGCGGTGGATATTGTCGTTTTTTTACAGTCGCAAAAAATAGGAGAAAATTGCATAAAAATGAGGTGATGCATGAATGCACAAGAAAAGACTTTCTGGCTTATTAGCATTTTACTTATCTGCTTAAAAATCATGAATCAGTAGAAATACCTACCAATGGACAGATAAGTAAGGGTATTTTATGCGGATATTACAAAGGAAAAATCAATTTTTTTCACGATTTTCATTCGACGGATGCAATACAATACAATGCACTCGTAATCATGTTTAACTAGATGATTAGTTTTTTTTGCTAGTTACCCTACTCTGAACCTAGGCATTATGCATGATTTAATGATATTAATATTTACACATTATTTTGTAAATTGGCAGAACTAAAATTACAGGGGAATTTTTCGCAAAATTTCCTTCTGAATTATGGAGATTTTGTGTAGAGCTGATGTGTAATTATTTTATGTTTAAAAATCGATTCCAATTAAGCCTTTATAGGTCGATTCACAAGAAACACTACTGTACCACCCAACTTCTAATTAATTAGAAATGACGTGGTGTGGACGTGATCGATTTACACGAGCAACCATAGTTTTGTAGTTCTTTAATCAGGTGCGTACGTTAATGAGTTAACGTTTGGGTGGCAATTTTGTTATGATTTGATTATTGGTTTTGTTCAGAGGTGTTTGGGTGCATGTTTGAAAGATGCAAACTTCATCCACCCTTCAGTCTAGAGTTCATGTTCATGGCCATCATCACTGTTCTCTATGAACATTGGTATTACTCAACACGTGATTTAAAAAAGTAATGCTGTATTTATTGATCCGTACATCAAATCTTGTAATCGCTTATTTTAAAATTGATTTTTATATCCCATAAAAGAGAGCAAAGGCATTTAGCAAAATGTTCTTTTTGTAATTTTAGGACTTGTTAAAAGCAATTCATTTTGACTGTAGTACGACATAAACAAAACCAAACATTTTTTCTAAGACTTAGAGACTTGATTTTTATTAATCGCTCTGTATTTGTGTACATAATCAATTTAAATTTCCTTTCTACACTTGAGGCATGTTAATATTTGAAGGGAATTATGTGTATCTAGTCGAAAAAATAATTTCTCCTTAAGCACGTGTATGTATGTTTTTAAAACTCTTCCACCCTGAAGCAATATTTATCATACGAATAAATTTGAAACAAAAAGTTGCATAAAATTACATGTATTTACATTTTGTTAGCTAGCCTAATTACCACCAGTTTAGTATCATTTTGAAAAATCTCGTATTATTTTCAATTCGACTAAAGTAGGCATGATGAAAGTAACATGCTTCACACTACGTACGTACTTAACATTTGCAAAAACCCCCTTGAGCTCAGTGAGATGTGTCGATTTGAAGGAAAAATGTTTTTTAAAAATTTAGTCATGTACTGAGATAATACCATTATTATTGCCATTATTTGCTAGTGCTATTAACCTGCAACAATAACAAGCCATTATATTATCTAATGTGGGATTACTAAAATTCGAGAAAAGGCTTTTAAAAATGAATAACACATCCTTGACTTGGCGCTCTCAAAGGTTCGTCATTGTAAAATGGAATACATACATTTAATATTATGTTCCCTATGTTGATGTATTTTTATTTGCAATGAACTTCAACTTCACATCACATCATCACTGACACTTTTTTTAAAAGTTGCCTATTTAAGTCCGACACTAAAATATTTTGAATCCGTCACGCTAGGGGATCGATTCAATGGTTCGGTGGATTTGGGTCTCTTTGGTTTTACATGCGTTTTCCCAGTAGGTAACTCCGATTTCATTTTGCCTGTGAATGAAAGCGTCCCACCAACCAGGCAGGGAAGAAACTTTTTTGTTATAAAAATCCATGGTTTATCCGATATTTGTACAAGGATGGATAGATAACTAATTTAGCCTAACATTTTGCGTAATTTATGCTTGGATCAGCTCACCTATTTTTTCAATCACATGTATCGTGAGAGAATCATACCTACTAGTACTTTTGCATTCCTTAAGTTGCTGTTCACTTTAGAACGTTTTAATGGATTTTATGCTTATCCCGTCAATAGCAATAAATTCTAAAGTTACTTTTACCATCAAAGTAAAAATAAGCAAATGGAAAAAGGGTCCATGAATTTTCACATAAAAATGCATTGTTTCTTCCTGTGTGTGCCGTTTTAACTACTCCAACCCAAATGGCCCCGTAGAAGTAGAGGTTGTTTAGTGTCACATCATCATCATGATTCATACAAGAACTGGCAGATTCTCACTTGAGATGTACACATTTTTATTATTGCCTTTTCAATTACAAGTCGAGTGGAATCAAGGACAGTAAAGAAGAAAGCGTTCTTGTAGAACAAGGAAGAAATGAACGGTGTTCGAGCTCGAGCTCCTTAAAATGCATGTATGATTAATTGCATCTGAGAACCCAACACGAAAATAAACCTTTTAAAAAATGCATAATGAAGTTGATCATCTCAACCGTGAACTGCATTTCTCGACGTCAGTTTAAATCAATGGACCCTTCGTCTTCGTCTTAAATAGTTGAGGAGACATTGAATTCTCTGAATCTAATAAAAAAAGACTAGTGTAGCCATCCTATTTGTTTTCAAAGTTCGAGTCAGAGCATGTTTAGAAAATATTTTTAGAGCTTGTACAACACAACCCCCAAATAATGTCAATAAAAGCGTTGAAATAAAAGAATGAAAGAAAAGAAGAATGGCTTTTGCTTCACTTCTAAAGATTCTCTTATTTAAAAGAGGTTCTCCTTTTCATCATTATGTCATTGATGGGACGGATGATGATGGTCGTGGTGTTGCTGTTGTTGTCGTTAGTTGTGGTGGTGGTGGCAGTATTTGATTGTTTGAATTTTGGAGTTGACCGTTTTGAAAAATAAAATTATGTTGAGGAGGCTGATCTTTAGAAACTAAAACTGCATAAAGTTTGGCACGTAACGGTCCGAATTTAGATAATTTTTGTGGCCATTTCTTTTCATTCGCTTATCACGAAAAATGTTAGGGCCACTCTTATGAATACAATACTTAATATACTTAGACTTCCTCCGAAAAGACATAATCTTTGGTCAATAGTCTAGGCATCGCAATCACATCGCATCTTAGGTTTTTTAAAAGTTGACTATTGAAATTGAAATGGACGAATGAGGTTGGTAGATCCTGCTTTTGAATCTATGCAAAAAGGTGGAATCCCATTTTTCACAGTGGATTCATCACAAAAATACAGTTTAGGTTTCGTTTATAAACGGATAAAAAACTATTTAATGAGCCAAACGTTGACTTGATTACCGATTCGTTCAGGCTTCTTAAAATCACTATCCATGGCATGTAGCATGGCATCCCAAAGACGTCTGTGAGGAGTCAAACATTTTTCTTTTTTTATATGACGTGATTTTTTCTGTTATTTACTTTTCCATGCTTCGGTAGAATGATTTTTTCAGTTTCGGTGGATCATGATGATGGTGATATGGTGTATAGGCAAGTACATTTATATCAACGTAATATTGCACATTACTTTACGATGCTATATGCCTTATATACTGGAAGGACAGACCGCTGAAAGTTATAAAACTAGGGACTTACGACCTGTTGATGCATTATAACGATACATCATCTACAGCCCGAAAAAATAATTTATTTATTGCGGTTAAATTGTTTTATATCCCCTCAATTTTTTTGATGAGAAAGTTTAATCCGGAAGTTAATAAAAATTGCTCAAAGATTGGATTTTAGGGTTATTTTAACAGTACATAAATATAAGTGCAGCCTGGCCATAGCAGTACAAGAGTAATAAATACTTTGTGTGACGGTGAATCAGAATCAACAGGTTACACGCCACTGGTAATACAAACAAATGGATACAGTATCGAAGAAAAATTGAAGTTTCAAATTGTTTGTGCGGCATTATTTTTTATTTATCATTAAAATTACTTGTACCATCAGCCAATAGCAAAGAACATGGATTTGCCGGCGTGATTTACTCTGTCTATCAGACGTAACTCTAATGCAATGCTGCATTTAACCACTAACCGCACAAAACATATCCTCATCTCATGATCATGGTTGAACAAGTTAAACATTAAAGTCATGGCCATGCCTTTAGAAAATAACATCAGCCAGCGCAAAACAAACGGCATTTAAGAGGAAAAACGGATGTGCGAGGAAAAATGCTGTAGTAGTGGATCGGAGGAAATCGGAATTTTTCAAATAGTTCATTTCAGTGTCAGCGATTTAAAATTGAAGTTGCATTACAGTTTCTTATATCCTATTCGGCACGACTCGTAAAAGCGGAAGGGTCACTCTGTTGCCGCTGTTTCTACAGAATTAGTTCTGATTGTAATAGTTGAGCACCTACTGAGGCAGTTTGCATACATTTGAAAGTCATTTATGTGCGCATCGAATTGTAGTGTAATATGATATGGCATTATGTATGCAGGACAAATAATTGTTTCGACCGTGGCGTGGAGGAATGATGTTGGTGGTAATCGCGATGATGGTGGTATTTCAAAATTTCACCCCTTCTACTCCTTCCGTAAAAAGCGAATTTATGTGCGTCTTGCTGGACTGTATCAAGCAGAGCTTATTTTTCGGTCGTTACTCAAAACGATTTTTCCTTTTACGACCTTTGCGCTTATTTACGGAGATTTTAAGATCTTTCCTGGGAAGAACAAGTACAGGTGCATTCTTAAGAAATGATTTGATATGCCATGCCATAATACTAATACCCTAGCGCTTATGGTGCATTATTCCGCATTGCCTTGAGTCCGTAATAGTTACCTCTACTACCTATTGTGTTCACGTTTTAAAAATAGGTTCAACTTTGAGCAAAAGTATAACTGATCCTTGGTGATTTTTTTCGTAATGATGCGATGTGAAAGGAATAATGGCATTATTACAACTCTTTTTCTGATTCAATACATGTGACAAATGGAATGTCTCTAGTTTTTTTGCCCGTGAAATGAGGTTTTGAAAAGTCACTTTTATAACTGCACCACATTCTCCTTTCCTTCCTCAATATCCCTTTTCTCAGATGAATGCTGTCGCATTTTGTAGTCGTTGTCGTGCTTCCTTTCGCAGTTATCATGACTTACGACACCAAACCATGCATTCATTCTCTTGGGAGACTAGGCGGTGCACCTCATCATTTACTGAGGTCTATAGTTCTGTTTTTAGATTTTTTCTGAAAATTTTTATCCTAAAAAAACGTTTTATGCTGTTATGATGATACGTACAGGTGTACAATACCTATTATCAAGTTTAACTTCAGTAGTCGCTCATTTCACTCTACCTACTTCTTCTTCCTTGGGTGAAAGAATGTCCTAATACCTACATCACGGTTTGTCCTTCCTTATAAAATGAATGGGACAGGACTAGACCAAGGGTATTATTTTCAAATTTTTAGAGACATTTATTATTTGTCATACAAAACGTTTTTCGACCCGCTAAAAATTATTATTACATGCATGAACAATTACTTTTCTTGCATAAAAATCTCTGCATTCGACATGAGGTTTTCACTCATTCAAAATCTTCCATTCAGAATTTCGTATCATCGGCCCAGCGTTTCAAAAGGTTTGTTAAACTAAATAACCACACCAATATGTTACTCTGTCATGTCATCAAGATGATGATATGGTCAGTCTATCAATTTCAGAGATTTTGATCGTGACTACCACTGCTACCGCCTTTCGAAATTTATAGACTTGACTTTGTTGTGTAGGGACATCGTCCGACATTTCATTTGTATCGGCGGCAAGGCTAGATGCTAGATCTAGAAGTGATCACGATAATGTAGTCCTCCTTTTTGTTCAGATGATGCTTTAGTGACAAGCATGACAGTCTCGAATGAGCTTTTCAAAAGAAANCTTTGTTGTGTAGGGATATCGTCCGACATTTCATTTGTATCGGCGGCAAGGCTAGATGCTAGATCTAGAAGTGATCACGATAATGTAGTCCTCCTTTTTGTTCAGATGATGCTTTAGTGACAAGCATGACAGTCTCGAATGAGCTTTTCAAAAGAAAACTATTATTCACTGTTTTGCATCTTTCAGGAGTGATTACCTAACCAACCACTGGCTTGTTCTATTAACACTTCAAAATCGAATCCGCATTCTGCACTTGATTCTTGATCCTCAACGAACTGCCTACGAAACCGTGCACAAAAATTTAGGATAGTGACAATACTAATACTCCTATTCATATTCAAACGTGGGGCAAAGTCATTAAAGCTCGAACAGAAAATTGAGAAATTCGGGGAAAATAAGGGGAATTCCATGCAACATGTCACCTTAAATTCATTACAATTTTCAGAATCTTTTAAAAAGCTTGCTGACCTGATTTCATTTTGAAATTTTCAGTTTTTGCTCACTATTGTAATTATAATTTGAACGGTAGACTACACGAGGCAGATTTATAATTTTGAATTTGGGAGAAACTGTTCATGAGAAACAGAAAAACAACGGGTTTGCTTGTTTTCTGGGAGTAAAAATTAGACTTTTACTACACAGTAGTAGTGGTGAAGCAGTAAAAATGTCATCAAATTTTTTTGCTGACAGCTATCTCCAAGCGCCGACTACAACTCCTCTTTTTGTAGGTATTCATTCATGTTCAAGTAGATTCAGGAAGAGTAAATGAATATATAAGTCGTGAGTCTTGAGAAACCATGCATCGGATCGGGGAGACAGTATTTCTTCGTCGGTAGGTAATAATGACTAAATGTGCTCGTCGGTTTATTAAATTATTACGATTTTTTTTGTATTGCATCCCAACCTATTCTGCTCAATCTTCGTTGTAAAAATCTGTCACGAAATTTTAAAAATCCGAGAACCCAATGAATACTAGGACTGCCTTAAAGTAATCATGCATTAGTTCCTTTGAAATTATGCAAATTACTGTATTTTTACTATTCTTAAATGATGGCATTCAACGCAAAATCTCAATACGACTGTATTTGTATTAGGTATACCGTTTCTAATGATATGCTACCGGTAATACCTAATCCTGGATGTAAAAGAAAACGTTTTTCTTAGTAATAAAACCATCAAAGGGTAAAAAAATGAAGTGGTGGTAGCCATAACCCACTGGGCATGCACAGGATGCACTTTTTTGGCGATAAAAATATGATTTTTTGGATTTCAAACCAGAAAAGACGGTACATCCCATTTTACGCATTTTTTAATATCCCTCTTCATTCATTTCATTCATCATATCATCATCAATATAAACATAATAACATGAGCATAATCAAAATGATTCACACTGAAACTTTTACTTACTTGGCCATGCGCTCCTGTCAATTTAGATTTTGAGAAGAACTGGTTTCTGGATCCGCGATAAGTAGCTTTACCTTTCCCTACAGTTTTCTTGGTGGTCGTTGAAGGATACGCGACAGTGGATTCTTCAATTTTATCAAAACTCGAATCCACTCGATTGCTTCTCCCTCGACTAGCTTTCTGCTTTGATGGGGAATTCTTACTTTTTGCAGCGGCCGTACTCGTGACTATACTTAATACTATCACTCCAATGACTATCAATACGAATGGTATTGATGATTTCTGCAGTCTTCTTGCCGGAAACAACATGTTTATATAATAATGCTTTCTATTCTGCTTGTACTTCATTTTCTTTTCTATTTTATATTTTTGTCACACCGCAGCCTCTATACCTACTTAATTGACGTTATGAAAGGTCGGTCGGAAGGAAAATTTTTTTCGTTGTTGATCTTCGTCTTAATTCGTATTCACCTCTTTCCCCTTCTTCTTCACCTCACACTATTGTAACGCAAACACTTAAAGTCTTTAACTGGCCATACTACCAGCTGGGAAAATTATCTACAATTTTCCGTCAACATTGCCACTATAACGTCATTAGTATTTAATTTTTTCTCTTTTTCGAGAGTAAATCGTAAGGGAAGCATGAAAACCTGAAAAGCACTCAACTCTTGTCAAAGTAATAAGGTAACCGCTACAATATTTTTTCCTACACTTGTCTTGTTTTCTGCGACAAAAACACGTTGTTGCAATTGCGCTTTTTTGACTTCAAGTTAGTTGACAAAATTATTGCGAATTGATTCAATGAGAGAGGTCCAGTTGGTGACAGGTTTTCAAAAGAGTTAGTTAGCTTAGTTGTGTGAGAGCACCCTTTTCTTTTTTTTTACTATCACGTTAGCAAATAAATTTTCGCGAAAAACACTTGTCCCTTGTCTTGTCTTGCCTTCTCTGCTTTTTCTTGAAGCTGGTCAGTGAGATGAATGAAGCTTCTGATTGATAAGCAAGTGCACCACTATACCAGCGTCAACAGCAGCGTCTCATGAGAAACACAACCTAACGAGCTTCATGCCAAGGGCCGTCTGTACGCATGAGACTTGGTCGCGGAAGGGTTTTCTTATGCCCATCGAAGAAAGAAAGAAGTCTATGTTAAAGGAGAGTTAAGTTGAATGGTTGTGGTGGTGGTGTTGGTAGTAGAGGAATTGAAATGAGATAAAAGCGAGCAGATTCCTCCAAGAAGGAATCTAATTTAATCTGTATGCTTGCAGTATGTTACTGCGTAAAAAAGTGCATTAAGCTCGCCGAAGAATAAAAACGTAATGTATGTATATGCAAGCCGTTAACCAAAGGAGTTTTCCCCGCTATTGTTATTGCTAGGCATGTGCTATATGGTCCAATGATCACACAATTCACAGTGTAAATGGCAACGAAGTTGTAATACACATTTGCAAAGTCTCCTTTTTATCTCAGGATCTTACAACAGCAGCAGTAAAGTCGTTTTATATTATGTGGTAGCAAAACTTACTTTGAATTCATTAGGATTTATTTTATCTTTTCTTCACTGAAAATTTCTAG
>JAHZMX010004844.1:0-18932 GCA_027743895.1 Seira musarum
AACACGACAGGAGTGGCAAATTGGGAATTTTCATCCTCTCTGACTCTGCAATATTTAGTTGAAAATGTAATAACTCCACCGAATGAATTTGTGCTTGCGCTTCATTCCTACACAAACTACTCAAACGCACCGCTACACTTGACGCCAGCTCCTAAATTAATTATGAATGGCGGTAATAATTCGGAACTT
This sequence comes from Seira musarum, assembly GCA_027743895.1. Lineage (NCBI taxonomy): Eukaryota > Metazoa > Arthropoda > Collembola > Entomobryomorpha > Entomobryidae > Seira > Seira musarum. Next base: position 190 of record JAHZMX010004844.1, read on the forward strand.
GGAATGTGGTGCAACACAACCAGACTAACTACGCCCGCCGTTGTACTTCTTGGACCTTGGACAAACAATAGCTTCAACAATTCCATGTTTGGATTTTGTTACGCTTCATTAAACCCTCGAAACCTAATCGCGTTCACTTATGGTGGAGAAGGCAGATTGAAGAGCGACTTTGAAAAGATGAATGATCTCAGAATGCTCACAATTCCTGCATCTAAGATTGTGTTTTACTTTGAAGACAAACTCCGTATATTCCCAATAAAAGGTGGATACGACAACGGAGCGGCTGTAAATTATAATCTTCTTCAGCATCCAATACTTTATCATAAACTTTTGTTCTGGAACGGAGGCCGTGTTAACATCACAGCATTTGTATTTTTCCCAATTGTTGATACTCGCACAAACATCTTCATTTGCGACGAGTTCGCTAAAAAATGGTCGGTTTTTGTATATTATTGCGGCGCTGAAATGCTCGTCACAAACTATTTGCGACATGTTCACAACTTAACATTGCTGAGGTTAGCAAGGTTCAGCGATGAAGATTACGACTTTGAACGTTCAATGATCAAACAGATAATTGCTTCAAATTCAGACATCAGGTTTACTGAGAATTATAACGAAATCTTAAGCAAAGGCTCGCATGTATTTCAAAAAGTCGATGTCGATGTACCTGTGTATTGTAATGTAAAGGCATTGGAATTCAGTTTTGAGGCTATGCCCACATCAATCTGGTTTACTCAGTTTGACCACATGACGTGGCGGATTTTGTTTGCTTTGTATGCGGTATTAACTTTAATAATAGCAAAAGTGAGCTCCGAACATATTCTAAAAGTATTGTATACATTCTTCGCTCTGATTGTGGGCCAGCTAGTTAACAAAACAGTATACATGAGATTTAAGTTTTTGTTTTTCTGTATTTCCGTCATGTCCGCTTACTTAGTAAATATGTATGAGAATAATATGCTAAGCATTGTCGCAGTGCCTGATCCTCCCAAAATCATCGCGTCTTTTAGGGAATTAGTCGAAAGTGGCTACAAATTTTTGTCCTGGGACAGGGATGATGACCTGTATGCTGCATTTGAGTTACAAAACATGACAACAGTGTTTAATTCCAGCCGTCGGTCTGTATTTCATAGGTATAAAACGGATTGGTTAGTAGCAAAAAATATGGCTGCACCAGGAAAACATGCAGATCTTCGAAATAGGCAGACTTCAAAAGAGTATTACATGCAAATAGAAAAGTATTTAAGAGAAGAATTGAATCGAACATTTAAGTGCTATGTGGTCCCGGAGCCTGTTCTTGAAAGATTTTACTTTTACCATATTTACACCGTGAATAGATATTGGCTAGAAAAAACAATTTTAAGGACACGGGAAAGTGGGTTGATAGATAATGTTGTGAAAAGATCACGTTGGATTAATAGAAAGCGTTTTGGCATTCAGACGTTCTACACGTCTCCACATAAAGCCAGAAAGACAAATGATTATATAACAATGGATAAGCTTTTCTTTATTCTCGCCATTTGCGCTGGTTTTTATATTATTGCAATAATACAAGCATGCGCTCAAACTTACTATTCAGGTAACGTTTGTAAATATTATAATTATTGTTGCCAATCCCGACGAATTAGCTTGCTCTAAAAAATATTGATTGGAATTCGAAATATGATAATTCATCAATAATTCATTAACTCAAACCGAGATGGTCTAGAAGTCTCACAATTTCGCTTTTTATGTGTTTAATGCTCTCCTGATGACGTCATGCTATTGAGATACTGTTATGAAAGTACAATTTTTATGAATATCTACATGCTCCACGTGATATTTTTGTTGTGGTGGCTGGGAATTCAATGTTAGACACATTTTGCTAATTTTTTGTCTGTACTGAAATAACCATGTCGATATTCTTTAGTCATATGTAACTTAATTAGATTTTGAAATAAACTATTCACCAAATTGAATATGCTTGAGAACTCGCAAAAGTTGCACATTATTGATTCGTATCAAAACCTTTAGTTAGTGTACTTCCTACATTTCACATCTTGGATATAATTGTGACTAGGTGACTTGATTAGAATTTTATGGTATTGTGTACATCATTATTACCGGTGCAGAATGTTTGACACTACAATTTCGCAACCAATTATTACATCACTATATAGCATAAACTAGTTATTTTAAACAGACTTTTATTTTAGATCAACATGTCGAATAACATCAGTGTATTGATTTACAGCGGGATCACAGACATTCAGAAACACAATGTTCCATAATCATGAATGTGACGATCCTTCATTTCGGTCCACGAGCAGTACTTAGACATTAGTTTACCAAATTAAATTATATTTGTTTACGCAATTTGTTCTTAGCTATACGCTTTTACATAAAGTGAAAAATACTACCTAAACCAACGGGAATTGAGCCCGAGCCCTAATTCTAGCGTCCATTTTTCTTACTAGCAAACAACTTAGCCACTCGTCCTTTAGCTGCCTTGTCAACTTGGACTTTATATGTCGAAATCGTCTACGCGAAATCATTCTTTTACTTTCATCATAGGCTTGCTAAGAGGTCCAAATCATTTTGTATGGCAAAGACAAAGCCATTTTGACTTGTTTCATTCTTCCCTGAATATGTCCAGAAGGTGCTTTCATCCATTTCCATTGTCGCCTCATTTCAGGAAAACTTCGTAATAAAATTTATACTTGCGTAAATAAAAACACAAATAACCTTTACAATTGCCGTTGGAAATGATCTGGTTGGTGATGAAAAAGAATAAAGGCGATTCTAATAAATACACAATTTGAATAAGTTTAAATTCTTCGCTACTATGCGATTTGAATAATCGATTGGCATATACTGATAACCATTTAAAAACGTCTCGTTGCTTTTTTATCCTGTGTCCTTCTCTGTTCTACTTGTGGCGCGATAAGTGACACGAGGGGGACTCCCAGAGCCGTAGTGACGAAGGCGCCAGAGGGCGGAGAAAACCCGGGCCGGGCCCCGAAGAGGCCGGGCCCTTCAGCATACGGAAATAGTGGAAGCACGATTTAATTAATCATGAATTAGAAAGGCTTGCATTCGGCAGTAAAACTATATAAGTTCAACATCATTTTGATTTATTGTGATTAATTTTACAAAATTTTTGGCTCGCTTCGCTCGCCGTTTGCGTTGAATTTTCAGCCGCAAACTTTCGTAGGTTAAAATCTATAGTGACTTTAGTACACGCCGGATTTTATGGATTTGTCATGTTTTGTTTTACGTTCTTGAATAACAGAGTCCTGAGCTTTCCAATGCAATGTGAACGTTTTGTAGAAAGTATTTTATATTACTTCTAGACCCATTTTAAAACTCATGTTTCTCAGATTTTATATTTCAGTTTACATAAAGAAACGGCAATAATATTTCGAAATTTCTCAAACTTTTGTCAAAATTTAAAAAAAAACATGAAAAGTTTGTAATATTAGTCCAAAGTTTGAAATTAGGAACAAATTGTCTCTTAGTGGTTCGATTTTTTATTTTAATCCGCGTGTAGACCAATATTTCGCTGCAATTTTTATAAATTATCTTACTACTGCAAATTAAATTACTTTACGTGGGGCCAGGCCCCAGAAGCCTTCACCCGGGCCGGGCCAAACCTCACTACGGATCTGGGGACTCCTAATATAGAAGCAAAGTAATTGATGGAAACAGATTCGCCAATGATTGGCAAATCATATTACAGGATTTACACCAATTAATCATAACGTATTTCTGAAGTAATCAGAAGCATTTTAAGCACAAATTGAATCAATCACAAATCATGAATAACCAATTAAAGAAAAATATTTTCCAAAAATATTTAAAACGTATTTCTAAAGTAATCTGAAGTATTTTAGAGCACAAATTGAATCAATCACGAACCTGGTGCAGTACATAAATTTTCTTTATTTTGCTTATTCAAAAACAAATTGAATAGTAGTTTTTTTCTGGAAGACTTCAAATGAAAGACGCGAGTATTATTACATTAGCTTTATCTTGCTGTGCATCCAAGATATATTTATAGTCTTACTTCATGAAAAAAAAAGTCTCTTAAATTGGGATTGTGGGAGCATTTGTAGATCCAATGAAAGCGTAGAAGTTAAATCCATAAGGTGATGTTTACTCATTTTGGTAGGCTTGCATACTGCATGATATCTATTGTTTACTTTCAATTCAAACTTTAGTTATGTAAGTCACATATCTCTGTGTACCGATTTGTGACCCAAATCCTGCTTTTCTCATATTTCGCAAAAACGTTCTTGAATTCTGCTGCACTCATTCAAACGGAAAAATAAATATTACTTATGGTGATCTTTTGATGGAGCATGGTTGCTCATGTAGCTCTTCAATTAGCACACCGAAAGAAAAGAATTTGTTCATCACAATTATAATTCTTCCACTTATCGCATACAACATCTTGAGTGTTTTTTGCCGGCCAACTTATTTGTATATTTGTTCTCGCATTACCCCCAGCAGTCGCTTCCAGTACATTAATCCTTTACGCTGGCGACACTCAAAGACAAATAACAATAAGCAAGAGCTCACCTTCGACTGATTTGTATTCCCTTTCTCAGGACTGCTATAATATATTCAACTGGTTCTTAAACAACGACCTTCAAGTCAACGCCAAAAAAACTGAACAGATTCTCGTGATCGCGATCTTATTATGGCGTACTGAGCTGACCTTAGATAATCAAATTGTAAGACCTACCAATGTGGTTGAAAGCCTCGGTCTGTATAAGAACTTTGATCTGTCCTGGACGTCGCGGCTAGTAAAACTACATTGATCATGCAGTAATATTCTATGCAGGCTTCGTTCACAATCGGTGACTACTCCCAACCAACTTAAAAATATCGCACAAGCCACATCTCTCTCTAAATCGTATTAGATGATCATGCTCTAATAAGGCAATGTATCCTTTAATTCGACTTTCCAACGCTTGCGCTCGTCTAATTGAAGAATCCAGTATAGTTAAAATTGACTGGCTTAACTCTACAAGTATACGCAAATACGAGCTATGGGGAATGGCATACCGGTTCTACTATAACCTTCTCCCGCATCATTTCAACAATAATGTAATAACAAAAGAGATTCTGCAAGTAACGACCCGAAGAGGCACTAAATTGTTCGTAAGCAGAAGCATAATCTCAACTTTTTACAGCTCACCCTCACAAATCACAAAAGCGTGGTGCGAAATGCCAGCATCATTGAAGCCAGAAGTTCTTTTAAAAGTATTCAAGCGCAACTGTGATATTTTTCTTCTTCAAACGAACCAAAGTATTTACTAAACTTCAGGTTGTGCTCTTGTTGTAATTGACCACATAAGAAACTTATTTGACCAACCTTTAGCCCTTTAAATTAGCTTTTAGCGATTGTACCTCGTTAATTCATGCACAACTTGTATAAAACAATATATAATTTTTTTACGTTATTATTTTTTCAAAGTATTGTACCATAATGTAATGACACTTCCACTGGATTAATACTTACACTCCTTTCTTTTCAACCGTCGCAAGTACCCTGGACAAGGGTGTTGGTGGTGTATCTAAATAAAAAAATAAGTAGTTTAAGTAAGTCTCAGAGTATATGGATTTTATCACTGTGACTGTAAACAGATACAGAATATGCTAACATAACCCCGATTATTCAAAAAGAAAGAAAAAATGTTGAGGTCGCTTGGTCGGGTAACAAAGTTGTCCTAAACTGCGTTTGCTTCCACAGAATATGCAATGAACATTACTCCACCAGCCCATGAACAGTTTAGATGGACATTAATATTATCTACCCTATCTTGGTGTGTTATGAAACAAAGTATCATATTTATTCTGAAACAATGCGACCAAATTGTAGAAAGTCACCAACCATAAAAAGCTGAAACTCAGTTTATGCAAAAGCTGCTTAAATGCTTAATATTTCTTGCAGATGATCATTTCGTTTCGGGACTAGTGGATCCTCGCTCGGTGATTAGTTTAAAAATCAAGTATCGCGTTTTATTTAAATTCTCCCTCTCAACTTCGCGCCCTTAGATGCCAAAACCAAATTAAGGAGAAGAAATTGATACATTTTTTTGGTTTTAAAGAAAATCCTGCGATGTTTATGCTGCTCATGCGCTTGTTAGGCAAAGTTGATTATGACGGATTCTATTATTCGCCCGCATTCTTTTTCAGTCCCGTGTTTTATTCAATTTATCGATCTCCCGTATTCAAATTCAGATCCACACTCAATTTAAATCACATGTTCTATATCAGAATGTAACTGTATATAACTGTAGAAAGCAGGCTTATTTAATCAAAAACTATTTATTATAGTACGAAGTAAGCTGATATATATTGATAGACTTCAGAAATATGTAAATACATTTTTGTTGTTGTGCAAAATGTGTAATCATTACATGCTTGTTGTATATAATAAAATAAGTAGACTTTAGCCATCACGGAAAAGTTCCAGATCTAGTACTTTGGATACACACATGATAAGGGGGAGAAACGAAAAAAGGACTTCGTTGAGGAGAATATAGGAATCGGGTACATGCAAAATCGTTGAACATCCAGATTATTAATTCGCTTAAACAATAATCCGTAGTTGGCTAACAGAACCCGCACGTAGAATCCGATTACGATAACGAAAATGGCCCGTGGAATCATCTAAATGTTACACTTCTAAAGGTTGCTTTGTAATGTGTAGGATTTCAACTAATTCAAGATTTTGATGTGAAAATAATAATGCGCTTTATTGAGAGTTTTCAAGCACACTCGATTTAATATATATAGTTTATTTCATGATCTACTTAAGTTACAAGTGATGATAGAATATTGACATGAATATTTCAGACAAGAATAGCAAAATATGTGTGCAACATTGAACTTCCATCCATCACAATAAAATGTCTTAATGCAGAATGTAGATATTCATAAAAGTAAATTTTTATGACACAATCTCAGTAATGGTACCATCAGGAATGAATGCAAAAAAACGGCATCAAAATATTTGCTGGCCCGACTAGGTTTGATAAATTATCAAATTTTGGATTTAAAAAATTTATAACAAGCTAATTTGAAATGATTGTCGACAAAAAATAAAATGTTTGCAAACGTGACGTGAATGGTATGCGTGAGCGCATGCTATTACTATTGCAATGACATACATAACAGCGCAAATGGCGAGCACAAATAAAAGCTCCTCAAGCGAAATATAATCATTTGTCTTTCTAGCTCTACGTGAGGACGCGTCAAATGTTGGATCGCCAAAACGCTTTCTGTCGATCCAATCTGCTCTTTTAATAACAACATCCGTCAACCCACTTTCGCTTGCCCTTAATATTGTTTTTTCAAACCAGTATCTATTTACTGTATAAATATGGTAGAATAAAATTAATTCGTAAACAGATTCCGGAACCACGTAACACTGAAACAAACGATTAAAATCTTCCTTTAAATATTTTTCTATTTGCATGTTGTACGCTTCCAAATTCTCAGTTTTCCCAATAAATGCATGCTTTCCGGGTTCAGCAATATTTTTTGCCACTAACCAATCTGTCATCCAAACATCAAAAACGGAGCGTCGGCTAGAATTATACTTTTCAGTCATGTTTCTGACCTCAAATGCAGAATAAAGCTCATCGTCTACTTTATAGGATAAGACTTTGTAGCCACTTTTGATTAGCTCTCTGAAACTATTTATGACTTTAGGAGGGTCTGGGACTGCAACAATGCTTAGTATATTGTTTTCATACATAGTCACTAAATAAGCAGACACAACGGAAACGCAGAAAAATAAAAATTTAAATCGCATGTAAACTACTTTGGTAACAAGCTGGTTTAAAATTATTGCGTAGAACATGTACAATACTCTTAGAACATGTTCAGCACTGACTTTTGCAATTATTATGGTTACTACGGTGTAAAAAGCTAACAGCGTTCGCCAAGTCATGTAGTCAAACTGAGTGAACCAGATTGATGTGGGCATAGGCTTCCAGCTAATATTAAGCACCCTTTCATCGCAATATACAGGTACTCTAACGTCTACTTTTTGAAATATAAGTGAATCTCTGGTTAAAACCTTGTTGATTCCCCGAATCAATCGAAAAAATTTGCCTGTAGCTAAAAACTGCTTAGTCATCGATCGTTCGAAACGTCTCTCCTCTTCCCCAGAACTTGCAAACCTGAGTAATGTTAAGTTATGAACTTGCTGCAAATAGTTTGTGACAAGCATTTCAGCCCCGCAGTAGTATACATAAACCGACCATTCTTTAGCGTATTCGTCGCAAATAAAGATATTTGTGCGAGTATTCATAATTGGAAAAAATACAAATGCGGTGATGTTTACACGACCTCCGTTCCAGAACAAATGCTTATGATAATGTACTGGGTCTTTAAGAAGGTTATAATTTACGGATACTCCGTTCTCATATTTACCTCTAATTGGGAATAAACGAAGCTTCTCGTCAAAGTAAAACACAATTTTAGATGCTGGAATGTTTGCCATTCTCAGATCAATCGTCTTTTCAAAGTCGCTTTTTAATCTGCCGTTTCCACTATAGGAAAATGTTATTAGGTTCCGAGGGCTTAGTGAAGCATGACAAAATCCAAACATTGAATTGTGTAAGCTATTGATTGTCCAAGGTCCAAGTAATACGACGCCGGGCGAAGTGAATTTGGTTGTGTTGCACCACATTCTCTGTTCCAGGGTATCATCACCACTCATAACTAATCTGAGAGCTGGCGTCAAGTGGAGTTGTGTGTTTGAGTAGTTTACGTAGGAGTGAAGCACAAGCACAAATTTATCTGGTGGATTTATCACATGTTCAACTAAGTATTGGAAAGTCTGAGAGGACACAGATTCTCATTCTGCTAGTTCTGTCGTGTTTGCATTTACCATTACCAACGCTACTATCCAAATAAAAATCAATGGAACCCTACAAAACGCCTCCATTTGTCGTGCTAGGTGTTGTTCGGTGATGGCTAATAAAAATTTGAATATCAATGGGCTAAATTTTTCCTAATTGTAGCACTAACTACGTATGTAGGGACTTACTTTTACTAAACTTTTACAACAAATTGCAATCAATCTACGTTCACAAAATGTTTTTTAAAATTTGTTTTGGGATAATTTTTTGAGACGGTCTTTCTCGTTTAGGAGAATATTAGAATCTACTTACGATTAGTTTTTTTATCTGCGATTGTTTCACACAGACAAATCATAAATTTCAGAGAGAATTCTAAAAGGCTGTAGAGAAAATAATTGTTTTTTTTTAATTCTACTTATTTGTGTAATATCAGACGCGCGAGCGCATAATTAAACAGCGAAAGAAAATTTTGGAATGGCAAAGTATGATTAGTAGGCAGTGGATATAGTTGAATACTTTCGACGCCCCGCCTGTTTCCTGTGCTACCTATTTTCCCTCTACAAAAGAGAGTTCTGCTTGATATACAGGAGCGGGTCGGAGGATCATAGTGGAAATCCTTCCTGTAGAAAAGCCTGCAATCGAAAGTCAGGAATCGAATTAGCCTAATTACGAAAGGCACTGCAGTCGAATATGCATAATGAATTGTCGAAAAGTATGTTATCGAATTAACACTCCGGTTTCGAAAAATACATTTCCTCCGGTTTCGGAAGACCTTGTTACGTTTTTTCTGGATAGCCTCCTTCGATTTCAAAATTTCTTTTTCCATTGAATAGAGCATGGTTGAAAGTTTATGTGTACAAATACTACTATTCTCTGGATTTTAGTTGAGAGTTACATACTTCCCTCATTTAATAACATGCAATACAAACAGGTTGAAAACCAGAGGTGTACAAATGGTGGGCCGAAATAAGTTTTAAAATATCTGACTATTATTATTTTGCATTTTAAATGATTTTCAAACTCTAATTATGTCGTTTTTGTGACATTGGCGGTGATAGAATTTTAAGAGTCTGCAATTTAAGGCAAAAATTGCTGTCACCTAAGTATGCGGGTCAGTGCCCAACTATAGATTCCAAATTTTAGAAAATTTCCGTTTACGCCAAAACAACAAAATAGTGGAAGCTTCAAATGTGTACATAGATATTTCCAACCATGCTCTATTCAATGGAAAAAAATGAATCCGAAGGCTACTTTAGTACGAATAATGCATTGTTAGTGATAAGATACAAGAGCACAGAAATGAGTGAGTTTTAACTGGAATTGCATATAATAATCCTGTCGCTGGTTCTATATACAGATGGTTTGACCGTCAGTACTCAAGCACACCGCTTTGGCAATGTAGAAAAATAAGGTTAAAGTTAAGGAGTTCCAAGATGTTGAAGGAGCAGCTTCGAGTACTTTTCCAAGAAGACCCAAAAAATTATAATTTATTGTTGTCGATTTCTTGTGACAAAAAATGAAGAATTATTGGTTAAGTTTCGATAAATTTCGACTACTGATTTTCGTCTATTCATTGACACTTTCGACTGCATAAAAATTTCGATACCACATTTTCGATTCCTGACTTTCGATTACAGGCTTTTCTACAGGAAGAATTTCCATTATGATCCACCAACCCACAGGAGCAATGCTTGATAAGTATTCTAGTTTGAAAAAAACAGTTCGTATGAAGATGACGTAAAGTGGTTTTCCGGTTGGTTTGCTGCTTACGAAGACGCGTGACAAGCACAAAATAGGATGTTAATAGAGAATGCCATGACATAAACAATGCTTTTATATAAGCCTCTGAAGTTACATTTCCATTCTCTAAGTAGTGCATTTGTATTCACTGCTTTAGAAGCTCCAGTTCCTCCGGACTCACATAATAACCGGTTCAGGCTCAATTTCCGTTCTGGTTTTATAACAGTATGTCTCAAGTTAAAGCTGTGGTATTTAAGCCAGCAGGAAGACCATTTACCAATTATATTCGTTTATTATATGTAAGAAAATATACAGATAAAACTTTGTGAGACATAGGATTGCGTACCTCTCTCCTAAACCCATCAATCTAATAACTAACGGATATATTTTCTCATAGTTGTTCAACAAAATTTTATATCTTAGATTTGGTTAGCACTTAGTATTAAAATGGTGAATTCCAGTGAGTTTCGTACCTTGACGCATTTATGATTAACACTGTGGGTGCTGCTTTTTTTTAAACTGTTAAAATAGCTTGCCACAACTCCTACTTTAACATTATGCCCCACTTGTAGTTTGTATTGGGACGATCCAGCCTTAACAAAAGTACCACGAAAGAACTGACTACAGCTTTGTGCACTTCCCTTGCAAGTATAAGTAGCTCAGTTGTCGAGCTCCTCTTTTTTTGTAGTTATGTTTACTTTCAATTCAATTACATGTGCTCAGATGGAAAGAATGGCAGTATTAGTCATACAGCTTGTAATTGAAGATTAGTTAAATTGCTTGACAAACGGATTAGTCATATTGCTCAGTGGGATTATTCTATTAGCTTTATGTGAATTTTTTGGATCTTCTAATGCACTATTTTATTCAAATGGCTTTTTATTATAATGTTGTTTAGGCTGATAGAATTAAACTAATTATTCATCTTCCTCACTTTCTTCATCTACGGAAACTATTCACAATTTTTTTTTTTATTTTCAGCACATTTGTTCATGAATTTGATCCGAATCATCGTAAGATAAAAAGAAAAAAAACTTCAGAATTTTTTCTGGAACTCCAGGATGCGCATCTGCAACGGTCGAAACAAGGGTTTTGACAATTTTCTTTAACCAAATTAGGCGGATGAAGAGCTTCAAAATGCTCGTTTAACTTTTTAAACGTAAAAAACCAAAGATCAGACGTGACAGTCAAACCAGGGGCCAATTGAGCTACCCAAAGGTTTCGTGGTGACTCCAAATCCAAAGATTGCACGAATTCTGGACAGGTTTCTAAGAACTTCTTAGCAATATAGCCTGCAATGTACTCCTGAGAGCCTTCATAAATAATATCATCCGAATTCATTTCATCCGTCCTGAATAATATGGTGGCTTTAGTAAGTTTAGCACAATGTCCACGGTTGTAAGCAGATAACAAAATACGTCAACACATATCCCACCATCTACATAACAAACAATACAAGAATTAAATTCGCAAAGGAGGCAGTGTTAATAAAATATAATTCTTACTTTTAAAAGCAGAGAATACGTAATAGGAATAACTCTATTTGCCCATATCCCAATGACATTTGCATTTAAATCATCCACCAAAATCTGCAATGTCTTGAAGTAGACATTACGATTATCCACCCGATTAGATAACCACGATTTTAGCAAATCCATCTAAAATTTACGCAAAATGTAGGTAGCGATTTAAATTTAGAATGTTGCAAATGTTTTTTTTACCTTTCCGCAAATACTTGCACTGAACAAAGGAAGGAGAATTCCAAAGGCTATATTGTACAACCAAGTGGGCACAAAAGATGTCCACTCTATCCCTGTTCTAGGAACTCTGAAGAAATAATACAGTGTGTACGCATAGTTGAACACAATGGCCAAATAGAAGAAAGCTGTTAGTTGCCCAAAGCAAGAATTCACCGAATTCGAAAGACGCTTCAATGCTCTATATCGCTTGCAGACGATTATGAAATCTGTTGTTTGAAATTCCAACGTCTCCAAAAATCCTTCAACGGATGTCCACAGTATAAGTGCCACTATAACCAGAAGTAGAGGCCAGTACCAGAAAACTAGGTATCCATATACATATCCCGCGCATGTAAGAACTACCACGACTACCGCAAGGTGCGATGAAACTTTAGCTAGTTCTATGCCATAGATTTCGAATATCACCATTTCCATATGACACCAAATTCTGAAAGAAGAATCAAGCATTCGTGATATTTGTGAAGTAGTAAAATGGACAAGGAGTGACTACAAAATAATTTATAAATTTTATGGTATTAATGCGCATGATAGCAAATGTGAATGATTTCTAACCTTGTGAAGATATCCTGCTCAGCCGTAAAATGCATTCTCACAGGAAATACCATGCCAGTGANTTGTGAAGATATCCTGCTCAGCCGTAAAATGCATTCTCACAGGAAATACCATGCCAGTGATACATTGCAAAAATGCAAAACAGGAGAAGCCAGTACACATAATCCTCAATGTCAGAGGGTGTCTCAGAATTCTCGCTTTTCCATCCATTTTTACTTTCAACATACCATTACTTTCACAAAAAGAAGTGAAATTAAGCATTTCCAAAATGGGTTTTGGGTCAAGCCAAAAGAAAATAGAAAATATTATGCTACCACAGTTAGTAAACCCTGCATATAGAATTACCAATATTTGCCTAGGTCCCACTAAGCTTCTCAATTCTTTAGAGAGGTTGAAATAAACTTGTTGGACAGTCAACGGCAAAGATAGGATAAATAATAATGCAGTTAAGAATTGATGAAACCGACTAGTGATTGATGTTGTCGTAATGGTGGGATTTGATTTTAAGCACACTTGTATACGGTAAGGACACAGGAAGAGAGAGAAGGAAAAGTCCATGTATACTTTGAAAATTTTAACCAAGCATATTTGGGACTGTCGGCGTTCTTTAGTTACACTCGTAGTATCGTTCATTTTTTTGGTCACTTCCATAATGGACGGCTGATGCCTGAAGCCAAACGGACGCGAATTCAACAGAATTTGTGTCACAACTCGCGGCCAAAAAGAAGAATGTACGATTTCTTCGACTCAACGGTTAGGTTGAATATGTGAAATGAAAGGAATAAATAAAAAATTCAATCATAAATAAGTAAAGTTTAATGTCAATAATCAAGTGATAAAAGTAAAATATTTGTTTTTGATTAGTCGGATATAAAATGCAAGACCTTGGATTCTGGTGTAAGGTTTCGATGAAGTTTGAGCGCATAAATGAATAAAGCTGTTAATACAGCTGTGGACGCGTAGCTGAGGAAAAGGGTTACATACGAAAAAAGATGTTCTAAGAATACTGTTTCAATGTCTCTAAAACTCCATAATCTGTCAAAGGAAACAGTTTTTTGCAGCTGAACCCACAAATTCTTCACACGATAAAAGTCATGAAAACATGCATGCATGAAAAGAGTGCGAAGAGACCTATCAAGTGAGATATCACAAGCATTTTCATTGAAAAAATTTTTAACCGCCTGCCGCCGCTGACCGTTAAAATTTTTTGAAATTTCAAAATAATAGTTTCACTCAGGCTTAAAATAGCATTCAAATGAGGTATCACATGCCATATGTTGCATTGAAAAATATTTTTAACGGCCTCCTGCCGATTACCGTTAAAAAATTTCGAAATTTTCAACACGCATTTTTACTCAGTTTTGTATGCGCTTTCAATTGAGCTATTTAAAACCATATGTTGTCATTTGAAAAAAGTTCCGACCGTTGACCCTGCCGTTAATACTTGACCTAAAATTCTGAAAAGAAGTAGGTGTCATCCTCAGTACGCAAGGAACCTTTGTTCAAAAATTTAGGTAAATCAGTGACGTATTTCGAAAGTTATCGCATGCACGGACAGACATACAGATGGTCACATCATTCTCAATACTAGCTTCGCAAGCTCAGCTAAGTAATAAGTTACATGTTTTTTATCATCAATTAGAGCAATTTGAAAAAATATTCAATAATTATTTTTTCGCATATCTGAACATAAAATCAAATAAAAAGTTTTTAAGGTTATCAAAACGCTGCTGCCATTACGATTAATATTAATATCACTTCTAGTTTAGTCGTCGTACAATTGTTTTCACGATGATCTTATCCAACATTTTTGCCCTAAGTTGCCCCATGGACACTTGTCCCTGCGGACAGGTGCTCTTTGAACACTTGCCCTTTTTTGCATTCTTCAATTATCTGGGTATTTAATATTTCATTAGTGCTATTTTGCAAATTCAGGAGTTTTTCTTTCTTTTTTCAATGCCTAAATACAACTTTTGATCAACAATGCCCAGGTTTCTCTTGAAAACCATTTATTGCAATAAGAGGCAAGAGTCTCAGAGGGAAACGTCCAAAGTGCCAAACGTTCAACAGGTAAATTTCCACAGGTGCATCTGTCCTCAAGCGCTAGTGTCTGAGGGGCAAATTAGGTGGGCAACTATCGGTTCTACCAAATAATTTCTTCGTCAATAGTCCCCCAGGACAAAATCCCCTCCCAATAATCCCTTCCTGGACAGAATCACCTGTCTGGGAGGGGATTTGTCGAGGGGGATTTTGATAAGCGGATTATTAGGCAATACCGAATCTTTCCTTTCAAATCCAGTCTTTATTAGAACTAAATTTATTGAATGAGTGCTCAATGAAACAGACTGCTAAAATTAGACTCTGCTGTTTCGTAATCGCAACCCAGCTGTAGTCGCATTGAGTTAGTCAGGTTATGAGTCATTTTACTGCACGCGATTGCAAGCAAATAATGAAATATGTCAATATGTGTCCAGCTACCTATAAGATAGGAGAAAAGTATTAAATCTTTGATGGAACAAACTAAATCAATAAAATTTGTTTGAATTACAGTTGCAAACACAGGGTAGGTAATAGGAACAAATCCACCAGCCCAAATCCCGACCACATGCGAATTTACGTCATCCACCATCACTTGCAATGTTTGGAATGAGACATAATTTTTGTTCATCTGAAGAGACAACCATGTTTTTAGATGGTCCATCTGAATATTTAACACAAAGAATTTGTTAAACCAAGCAAATTAGGAGCTTTTAGAATTTTGTATTTTCTACCTTCCCGCAAATATTTAAGCTGAAGAATTTAATTGGAATTACGATTATTATGGCATAAAACCAAGTGGCCAAAAAATTTGCCCATTCTGTAGTCGATTTTGGAATAGTAAAAAACATGTCGATTCTAAAAGCATTGTAGAACACGGCGTTCAAATAGTAAAAAGCGAATAGTCTTCCAAAATGAGAATTAAGCGCTCTTGAAAGCTCTTTCAATGTTTGATACTGTGGCAGGATGGACATGAAATCCGTGTTTCGAAATTTTATCGCTTCAAAGAATCCATCTACTGCTGTCCACAGCATTAATGTTATTATCCACATAAGTAAAAAGCAATACCAGAATATAACGTGTCGATAAACGTATCCAGTGGTTGTGAAAACCACCATTAAGTTTGCTAAGTGTGGTGATATAAAGGCAAAATTAATGCCATAAATCTTGAATGTCTCCTTTTCCATACAAATCCAAATTCTGCAAAATAAATGAAAAGCTGCTTATGATAGAGTCGATAAACGTTTTCTTGCAAATGTTTTCTTACCTGGATAAAATATTCTTCTCCAAAGTTGAATTAACCTTCTGGAAAGGCACAACCATTTTCGTGATGCATCGCAGACATCCAACAAGAAACAGACCAATACTCAAAATTTTCAGAGTGAAAGGGTGCCGCAATAATTGAGCCCAATCCCTTCCAGAGACTGGTATCAGTGTTCCATTGATTTCGTTAGTAGCGATAAAATTTATCAATTTTAGATTTGTTTTTCGGTTAAGCCAGAAGAAAACAAAAACTTCTGCGAAGAAAAGTTTCGTTGATACTGCGCCAAGAATTGAAATTAGTTGATTTGGTTTTTGTGATTTCGTACCTATGGGCAATGTTGATTTTATTTCTGAAACAATGCAAGGAAAATAGAGGATGAGAAGGAATGCGCTCAGGAATTGACGAGGACGGTTAGTGTTTGCTGTAATGGTAAAATTTGGTCTAAAACTGAAGCTTAAACGGTATGGACTTATGAGGAAAAAGTACGAGAAATCCATGTAAACCTTTAAAATTTCAACCAAGCATGACTTTTGCCGTCCGTTATTCTTAGCTTTACCAATATATTGCTTCATATTAGTGAAATTGACGAAGAAAGAAGTTAAACTTAATGGAAACAGCCCTCGAGGCTTCCTGTACGTGGCAGTTTCAAGCACAGAAGTTTAGTAATTCATGGCGGGTAAATATGAAATGTTTGTCCAGCACGAAGCAAGAAAATAAAAAATCTAGGACGGTATGTAGAAATAAAATAAGTTTGTTATGCCAAAAGAAGCTTTAAAGATTGCAAACATCGTTAAATAAATAGTCGTTGAATGTCATCAGTCATCATAATATTTTATGGGTGACCATGGCATAACTTTATTGTTTTGTCAGGTGGCATTCTATCTCTAACTGAAATCGTTTAGCACTACATTGCCAGTAAGAATCAAAAAAACATTTTATTACATTTGATGCCAGTTCTATTTTACATAATTTGATATTATTGGTCAATAGGTTACTGTCAATACTATTGGAGGTTTTTTTTTAATTGTAGCTTACTCGTCGGGTTTGCTTGTCTCCCAAAGCGTATTGTATGCCTGGGCACTAAAAAATAAGATGACGACTTAGAGCATTTGTGGACAGTTCCGTCTGGTAAAAGTGTTTTGCTACAGTTTAAGGGTGTCAATGTGTAAATCATTTGCACAATATTTTACTTAACACTGCCTTGTTAAAAGTTGGTTGCCAAAAATATTTAGGTTAATTCGCTTTTAGACAGACAGATAAGAGAATATGTCAATATGTATCTGTGAAGCACAAAATTTCAATCAATACGATTTCTTATTAAACTTGCAACAACAAATTGCGTAAGTAGAGCAATTTTATATCATATATGCGCATTTATATCGTCCATCATAACATTAGGAAGTACTGAATAAAATATTACTCGAATTTATGTGCATTGCACCTAACAACATGAATTAATGACATCCCCTAAGAAGTCTTTTACTTTACCAAACGCGCTAATAAATGTAAATATAACTTTCGCTCTATTCTAAGCATCCATGTAGATCTCCATCATTAAAATGAAAACGCACGGGACAACCGGAATTCCCAGGATTGTCAACTCTCCTGAAATTCTTTTGCCAAGTTTTAACCTCTCACTCGAGAGAACTTTAATAGATGATCGCCTCCCTTCTTTACCTTGGTTTAGTGCGAATATTTCTGTAAAAGTATTCCCTGGTATGTAAAGGTTGAATATCTCTCACTTGAAAGGCAAGGATGAGAAGTTTCCCACTTTTACGAATTTTGCTTCCCGGTGGTAAATCATTTTTCCCGGGAAAATGGGAAAAATGTCCAAAAATGGGAAATAGTATTTAAATAACATGGGGTACTTACCCACATGTAAAATAGAGAAGCATAGAGCAATGGGGTACCCGTAAACAGGCCCGCAGTTGTAAATGAATGAGATAAATCCACCCGTTAAAGAATGTCAACAGACCATTAGTTTTATGAAACGATTTTTCTTGTTTTAAAATAAATGCAAGTAAGTGATAAGTTTAGATTTAAATAATCATTTAATTACTGTGATGTTGAAACTGACTCATCAATCAGTAATAACAAAATGACTATCTCAGAGACTTAACATGTGAAGTAAAATTCATTAAATAATTGAATTGGATGACCTTTGTGCAGTTCGTTACGATTTCGATGTTCTCGGAATTCTAGTCCAGTCCGTTTTCTTTTGTGTAAATATCATATCTTCACATTACATCAACAGGAAAACGATTTGTGAAATTGATAGCAATAACAATCATCTACGCTCATTTAGCCTTACTTTGTTGCAATTCTTTCGCTAGCTCTATGTTTTGTGTGGATTAGATACGTGGAATTTACGAAAAAAATATTTTGGACATTTTGGACATTTTCCCAGCAAATATGATGGACGGGAAAATGGGAAATACCGGTATTTACCGGTAAATCCCCCTTTTTTCCCCACATATCTTCCTTGTTGAAAGACCTTTAGATTGATCCATACCTTTCATTTCCTCCAGT
>JAHZMX010004845.1:0-12410 GCA_027743895.1 Seira musarum
CTCATTTTGGCGGATTTCCCTGATTGCACCATTTTTGGGCTATTCTAACAGGTCGTCCTTCTATAATTGTACGCAATTTCAAATGCATGGTTTGCACATGAACTGTAACATCCGCACAATTACAAGCGAAATTGGGTGCATTAGCAGGAATGAGTAGAAAATAGATTTTATGAATGCAAACCTCTGGGGAAAGCTAATAATCAAAGGTCTCTTACGTGCACACAATCCATAAAATAGTTATTTTTTTCTTGGCCACCTAAGCCTGACTATTAAGTAAAACGAATTTGTTTATCCTAAACAATGAAGTAGAAATTTTGATAAAAACTTCAATGTTGTTGATGATTTTTACCATCAAAGGCTTGACAAATAGCTTTGCTTTCTCCCACAAAGAAAATATAACAAGCATTATTGTTTTTTTAAAGACATCCGGGGACCATGAGAAGCTCTGGCAATCGACGCACAAGGGCACCGGCCAGCGACGGGTTCGTGTCTCTTAAAGATCCGGTTTATACTTGTGATGTCTGCAAGCGAAACTTTTTAAGCCAATGGAAGAAAAATTCTCACATCAAGCAAATGCACACGAGAACCGCAGACGATACTGAAACTGTCAAACCGAGTAAAACCCCCAGGATTGAAACTGGCTGGACCAAAGTTAGAAAATATCACGACTACAGACGCCCCCGACGCCACAAATTTAATAGAGACATGCGTAATGGCCGATTTTGTCCGCAACCACTACAAACGCGCCCAGCTTCAGAAAGTCAAGACTGTGCAGTAGGGAACGTTTGTCATCCAAACGCACAGACGAATGACGTCGTTCCTTGTGCTTCTGAAACTCAGTCTACTTCAGTCAACCAAACGTCAGTGTTAAGTCACCAAAAACCTGCCAAAACCATAAAATCGAGAACGCTAGGGGTGTCTCAAAAAAGGCGACCGAGAAACTTTGGTATGCTTCAAATCTGTTACTCCCTTAAGAAGTACTCAATTGAACCACAATAGAAAACTTGTTTTTAGAGTTTATTAACATTATCATATACACAAATTTGAGAATTAATTTAAATGCTTGTAAAGTCATACACTCACGTCTAGGTAGGAATGCTAAAGTTACTGACGACAGAGAAAAGTCCAGACAGAAAACGTTTGAAACTTTATTCAAATCTGAAACCTTCCATGAAGGCCAGCAAAGCAATAAGTTGATGTAATGAGACTCATTTATAGTATAAAAGTAAATTTTTGTTCGATTTAATGTCCGTTGAAGTCCAGGTATCGGGATTGTTTCCAATATAAGCAATAAACTCCTTACTGTCATCTGCGAGATGAAAATGGATACCACAGTTAATCAAGAATTATAATTTTCTCGGTTAATATAGCCGTGGTAATGATTTTGGATAAGTTAAAAATTCCATGCAAACGCAAATTTGCATTGCAAAGCAAATGGCACGCTAGCACATTGCCTAGATACTATTTCTCATTGCTTGGTTTTTTATTATTTTATTGGAGGATGCGTAAGAATTGTTTAGGTAGGGCAAATTTAGCTTGGTATTACTTTAAACTTTAAATAACGGGAGATGAAAGATTTGCATAACTAATTTGCCTGCCTTACGAAAATGGCTTGCAGTTTTTAATCAGGAAGTTGTTGTTCACTGTGAAAGCAATTTTTTCATAATATAAAATGAGAATAAAACTAAATGAGAAACAGCACTTAGTAATTTGAACTTATGTTAAAGCCGTAATTTCCAGCTTTTTTTACTGGCACTCGTAACAAAATTTTTGAAGCCAATTGGTTACACTGTTTCATATTTTCTCTCGCCTGTTGCATGTTAGTGCTTGCATTTTGTTTCTTATATTCTTATGTTCATTCAAAACAAAATACGACTATTATTTTCCTCATCATTTTTAAATTATGAGATGCCCGCGTAAAATCTATCTGGAATGTCCATGATGTTTGAATAACGTAATATGTTTTTTACTATCAATATCTCACAGCTACAACAAACCCTCGCTGTACAAGAAGTTTGAAGGACGCTGAACATCTTTCTTTAAATGATCGAAACTTAGGTTAAAGCCGTAATTTCCAGCTTTTTTTACTGGCATTCGTAACAAAATGTTTGAAGCCAATTGGTTACACTATTTCATATTTTCTCTCGCCTGTTGCATGTTAGTGCTTGCATTTTGTTTCTTATAATTACATGTTCATTCAAAACGAAATACGACTATTATTTTCCTCATCATTTTTAAATTATGACATGCCCGCGTAAAATCTATCTGAAATGTCCATGATGTTTGAATAACGTAATATGTTTTTTACTATCAATATCTCACAGCTACAACAAACCCTCGCTGTACAAGAAGTTTGAAGGACGCTGAACATCTTTCTTTAAATGATCGGAAACATAAGTGTGAATTGTGCAAGAAAGAGTTTTCCTATTTGTCTCGAAAAATGAGGCATTTTAATAAGATGCACGGCAAAACAACTAACCTGCGAAATGCAAGTAAAACCAAAGTTGGAGGAAAACAAAAATCACACAATTCTGCTGATACTACAAACCACATTGAAATCCAAGAAACTGCAATACCTACAAGCACTCAGGAAAGTCTATCTGAGCACACTTTGTGTCGACGTCTGGATTTTTATCATACAGAAACTGAAACTACCTCCACAAATATGACTCAATCTCCATCAAATCCACAAATATTTAGCCAAATGAAACCATGCAAAGCTGTCGTTCCCGAAGCAATGAAACGACTTGCAGAACAAAAGTTGCAAACGTTTACCTATAAAGCTCCTGAAAAGCTCACGAATAAAGAGCCACAACGAAATTTGCACATTGTAAAAAGTCGCAACCCTGAAGATGAGGCGCGGTCACTGGCGCCAGTTTCCGCTACATTGGATTCAATTACCTCGGTGTGGGGAAGAATACAAGAGCAAAATACTTCTAGCCATCAAGAAACACTAAACTCATCATCAGAAATTCCTTTTCCCCCTAACAATTGGTCGCATGGACCAACACACCGAAACACATGGATTAACAACAGCATCCGGGTCCAAAACTCCAATTCCCATATAACAATAGAACACGTGGAACAAATAACAATTGTATCCTCCTACACACTTACATGTTCTTCAAAATATGAGTCAGAAAGAAATACAAATGACGTTGAAACAGAAAGCTTTTGTATGAAACGCAAAAGAAAGGAATGCAGCAGTCGCAATCGCCACAACGACGATTCTACGGCAAACGTGGATATAACAGCTGGGTTCTCCTCTACTTTGGAATGCGCAACACATGAAAAGCATGCCAATGAAATAAATTCAGGCGGTATCCAGCTTGGCAATCTATCATTTTCAAAGAAGCGATTACATGCGATTAGTTCAGATGCTGAAGGTTCTCGTTCAGATTGTCAGAAAGAGCTGAACGATACGCCACAACTGTCAGATACTACTACGGCAGATATTGATATGATGGTCTTGCCTTCCTCTACTATGGAATCCACGACCCATGACAAACATGTAAATGAAACTAATCGAAGGGGTTTACTGCTTGTCAATCCATTATTTTTAGAGTCACAATTACCTGCGATTAGTTCAGGTACCGAAGGTCCTCGCCCGGAGTGTCAGAAAGATCTGAATAATACGAAACACCTCCCAGGGTAAGCCATAATTTTTCTCGGTTTATTTTATATCATTCCAACTAGAGGTGAACGTTGTCTGAAACTCTCGTCACCTACTATGTTGGAGATCGGCAGATTTGGTATGTGATAGAATAGATCTGTCGTATATTAGCAATTTTGGCTTAAAATCTATCCGCCCATATACAGTCGAAGCTTGATATTACGGAAATAGATATTACGGAATAATCTGTATTACAGAGCAGGTAATGTCTCCCAAAAATGGACTAATACATTTTAAATGAGCGAGCCCCTTGATAGATTGCATAAATTTAAATTCATTTACAAACACATTAACATATTACATTTACACACTTATACCAACAAGTTATTTCATTAAGTTCACGTTTACATACAGTTACATTAATACACATTTGTTGGATGAAGTATAAAAGGATGAAGTAACTCGTTGATATAAGTGTGTAAATGTAATATGTTAATGTGTTTGTAAATAAATTTAAATTTATGCAATAATGTGTATATTAATTGGTATTTGTTTTTTACATGTGAATGAGTGGAAAAATCGTTCCGTTATATAGCACAAATTTTTCTCTTCGGTATAGTGAGCTTTCCGTAGTAGCGAGCTTCCGTAATAAATAAGACTTCGTGTGCTCATTTAAAATACATTACGACCGCGCAGCAGGGCAACGAGAATCCGTTATATAGCAGACGAGTTGGAGTAACAATCCTGCCGCAACAATTTCATACCCGCTACAACGATTTACGCTATACCAAAGGGCTCGCTCATTTGAAATGTATTAATCCATTTTTGGGCGACACAACTTGCTCCGTAATAATGATTATTCCGTAATATCTATTTCCGTAATATCAAGCTTCGACTGTATATGGGCGTATGGATTTTAAGCCAAAATTGCTAATATACGACAGATCTATTCTATCACATGCCAAATCTACCGATTTCCAATACAGTAGGTGACGAGAGTTTCAGACAAAGTTCACCTCTAATTCCAACCATAGACATTGCATTTAAGTTGTTTTACAGGGTACTCCGGAAGTAATTTTTCAAAGCAAACCCAAAATTTCTAGACTGCCTTCAATCCTCATTTTACACTTCAATTTCTCAAATTTATATTGTTTCCAAGGACTAAAGACACTCGCACCGTCTTATTGGTTCAAAGGTTTTGTAAAGCTACAATGATTATATGGCATGATGCAGATTTAAAAAAAGGCGAAGTGACTTCCCTAAAAGTCTCAAACTGGCAGTACAATTTGATGGACCGTCCTAGATAGTCAATGTTATGCCAGAGTTAGCACAAGCCCTGCATGAGCCTTCTTATTGGTCGAAAAAGCTCGCAATCATAAATTAAGGGATACATTTATGAGCATAGCAAAAACCTTTAAAACCTTTTTAGAAATGTCTCCTGGGAATCACGGTTTCCTATGGCGTACCATTTGTTTACGGTTAAGTATTTTTACGCATTTTTTTCTTGTCGCATGTGCAAATTTTAGCTAAAAAGTTCACGTGCTTAAAATTTTGCACACAAAATATTTGGAATTGCAGAAAACACATAACATCGCGCGGATTTTAATTGAAGGAGAATAAAAAAACTTTCAAACTGCTTCACGTGTCAGTAATAAATAAGATATTGCATTATATTTTGGAATTTGCACAAAAGGATTCTCTGAGTAAACGTATGCGATTTATACCTTCGTAGCCCTGCTATATAAATTATACATAATCCACACCAGCTTTTTGCATTGTGTACGAATCCGGTTTTAGTTTTTTTTAAATCAGAATAATTTCAGAATAATTATTCTTTTAATCGTAATATACTCTGTCTGATTTATAAGTATTTTGAAAAAGTTGATGCTAACATTTTTCAGGCCGTTGCCATAATTGTTATATCACTGCGAGTAAAAAATGGTTCTCGTTCGGAAGATAATGTGTAGAAAGTTTCTTTCGAATCGTAAGCTGCGAACCTTAGTGAGGGCCATCATGCCCTTCTGATGGCACAGTTGGAAAACGGCCAATGATTTAGTTTGAATATTGCAATTAAATCCAACAAAAACAAATGCTAACAGTGTTTTTTGCACACTATTCATATCCCTTTCTTGATGAATGCTTTGAAACTCAAACTAGGCATGATCTCCCAATACGAAATATTATTCTTGTGACATACATGTTCCCGGTAAAAAACAATTACGCGAACTCCCATTGTGATTTTTTTACGTGAGGAGCTTGAACCGCACGAAAATTGCACATGCAGAAAGAAGAAATGCGTAGAGTAACCCATTAAAACTAGTATGCCATAAAATGCGTAAAAAACCTAGACCCGTATCCTAATAAAAATTGCCTCGGTGTTTTGTTGATTGAGGCTTATGATTTTTTCTTTAAAAATTTGGATTTTAAAAAGTTAAAGGTGGGACCAAAGGGTCAATTACGTTTTCAAGATGGAAATTTCCTTCATGGTTATTCAAGAACTTATGGCTGTAGACTTTTCAGTCGACAACGCACTAATAAAACGGCGCATGCAATGATGATGATTATCACAATATTTGCGCCATCTGTAACGCTGAATCGAACGGTTATGTCGGATTATATAGCCCGATAGAGTATGACCATAGAATAGAAATGGTTTCGTTTCACAATTAAAAGCCAGGACCAAATCATGTTTTCATTATACCGTATTTTTTTGGGCATCGGTTGACCAAACAATTAGTTTTTGAAATAATAAGTATAAAAGTTAACGGACTTTTTTATTATCTTTTTTGTATGATTATTCCAGGAAAAAAACCGAAACAGAGCGAAACGTAAATGTCGAAAATTGGATCAATTCGTGGGCCACAAATGTAAAGTATGCAGTTGGTGGCTTCTGAAGTCAACGGATATGTCCTTGCACATATTTTCCGCTCATCCTGAAGTTGGTAGACTAATGAGAAGCTGCATTGTACCTCTGTTTGGGAACCCACACGTTCAGCACCTTCCTTATAAATGCGCTTTCTGCAATTACATTACAATAAATGAACGTTCTTACGTGCTGCACTACAAAAATCATACGAAAGGAAAATCCCCTTATACATGTCAGGTATGTCGAGCAAAACGGGAAACGTATAAAACATTGATCAAGCATTATAAAACCGAACATCTACGTGGACACATACTTTTTGAAAAAAATGAAGACGCCTGCGCGGAATCCTACATTTTTAAAGAAGAAATTCGTGTCGTACCAACTACTCCATTATTTATTGGGAACAAAAACAACGCGCAAAAAGAATCAATTTCAACTTATTCTAGCACAGATAGAAGTCTATCTATTGGAGTGAATATGTGCCACTCAGGTTAGTAGATAAAATGTTCTGTTTGTTTACTACGACTGTTGTGAGAACGAAAAAATGTTTGGTGCTTCCATATTTAATTTGTAACGTAACTGAGCATAGATAAGTGAATATTGAAATAGATGTGACAGCATCTTTGCTTTAACTTTCCAATTAGGCAAAAATTATTGACCAGTCTAGACCGTAAGATTTTTATTTTAAACAATTTTACAAATATTAAGCTTCTATATTCCTTGTGAGACATAAACCTTAATCAAAATTTCAAATAAAGTTTAATTTCTCAAACTAAGCCTAACTGATAAGTGCTTTAAGTAAAAAACACAGCATAAGTGTCCCGTTCTTTATTAGATTGAATACTTGTGTCATGAAAAAAAGATTTGTATTTTGACCAGTTTCTGATTCTCAGCTAAATTTCTCTCATAAATAAAATCACATTGGTATTTTGTTTTTAGACTCTCCTCGCAGTATTGAAGGGACAAGTGGCACGCGGAAAATATGTCCCACTTCAGGTATTTACCCTTACTTGTTCAACTTTCAATTTTTCATATCGATGAAGCCATGAATATGTTCAAACAATAAAGAAGGCAAATTAAAAAAGGTTACTTCAACTAATTCGATCAAACTTTTTTCTTCTTTAGCTCCTCATAATAACAAGAGGCGAAAAAGCTGGAGGAAGTCAAGCACTTTTTGGCTTTCCTGTATACCATGCCGAATATAATCCACGTAATTCAACTTTCCCATCTTTAACCATCTTTGTGAAGACCACACACTACAAGAAGTTAGCAAACCAGGGTTGCCTTGACAAGGAACTAGCAAAACTGGGTAAGTTGAAGTAATGAAGTAACTCGTACAATTGACTGATACTATGGTTTTACTACTATCAAAGAAGTATGTTTAATTCCTATATGAGTTTGTGCCAAAATTTCCGCTGTCAATGTACCCTTGTCACATGTCGGTAAAATGTATTAGGAAGCTACTTTAAAGCATTTTCGTTCGGCCTGTACACGACTAACAAATTTTTGTTGCTTACCTACTACCTACCCACATTGGCAAAAAACCCAGCAAAACCTACTTCTCCCGTATGATTGAGAGTAGTAAAATTTCCGGTTAGAGTGCACCATTACTGGCCCATTTTTTCTTGGCCCAATCGATAGTACTTCTCATGAAACGTGCACATCCCAAGTTTCACTATAATCCGACCACTTCACCCGGAAAAAATTGATTTCGAAATTTGAAAAACTGAAAGTGTCCCAATGTTGGATAATTGAGGTTCAAAGTTTGTGGAAACTTGTACTGGGATTTAATTGAATCCATGAATTCTGCACATGAAAGTAATGACAGCATTCATGCATAAATGAAAACAGTTTGAGGAAGCCTGTTGAATCAACTAGAACACAAGTTATGTTCCGTGGAAAAAGGTTAACCGTCCACAAGCGATGACTGTTAACAAATTAAAAAAACACAGCAGTTATACTTAGTTTGCACTTTTAAAGCTTTCGAACGTGCTATCACGAGGTACAAGTTCGATTGAACACAATCAGTACTGTATTAAACAACCCACATCCATCGAGTTTACCCACAATTGAACTGTATTAGTTGAAATACTTTGACATCAGAATTTTTCAAATTCCCACGAGCTGTGAACCTCAATATTTCAAGACTGGGACACTTTCAGAAAAAATTATGTGGACAAAAGTTGCTCAGAACTTGATTCTGAGTTGATTGGTATCACAAAAAGTGGGTGTTATAAGATGAACTCAAATTTATCTCCAAAAGTTTCCTAAGTTTTTCAAATTTCGAAATAGATTTTCTCCGGGTGCAGTGGTCGGATTATGGTGAAACTAGGGATGTGCACGTTTAATGAAAAGTACTATCGATTGAGCCAATAAAAAATGGGGCCAATAATGGTGCACTCTAACCAAATTTCCGCAATGAAATAAGCATTCCCAATTTGCTTAACAAAGGCCTTCCAACAAGCCATTGTTTACACCAAATCGCTTACAGAATAAGGATATGTCTTTTAAAAAAAATGTTGATTTAATTGCTGAAACTTTATGTTGCAAACGGAATTCTTTTTACGTCAGCATAGTAACCTATCCATAGTAAAAATGTGATCTTGTCAACAAAACTTTCTTAAACCGGTTCTTGGTCAAAATTTTATTCGTAGATTTTGGGTGGGAAAAAACACATACTCTTTACACTCCGTTAAAGTATTGTTACAGTTTCAATAAAACCTCCATGTAAGAATGACCTAGAGGAAAGGCTTTTTTATATCTAAAAAGGATGTGCTACTGTATTGAGATTCTTTTATAAGATCACATGTCCCTAATACGGAAACTTCTACGATTGAATGTGTAATTGTGGTTTCAAAGTCAATGTAATCCTCTACTTTTCATCCTGAAAACTCACTTAAGTGTTATTTTAATTTGTTTGTAATCGGACAGTTCAAGATTTGCATTCATTGTTTTTAGTCCTGTTTTGTAATGGAAACAGAATTGACAAGACTCACACTTTGATTTGTGCTACATAACCTTCCAGGTCTAATTTGGAGAACATTCTCAACGGCTGTGTACTTATGTTCACGAGGAAAACTAGGACCTTTGAGGGCTCCGATTTGGCTGTAAGTTTAAACATGGATAGTTTTTGGTGAAATTCGATTGTTTGCAAAGTTTCATCCGGCACCTTTTTGATTTGCCATTATTATTGCAAAATTAATTTTTTCATGACTGACTTTAGAATTTTCCTTATGGGAAATTGTATGTAAAAATTGGTCGATGCACAGGTCCCTTACCTGTCCATATTTTTTTATATTTTCTCCACATTTAAAAATTCATTTCTTTGCATGATTGAAATATAAAGGAAAAAAAATATGAAGAAAAAAGGAATCAATTTCGGATATCAAATGCATAGTATGATGTTGGACATAGATGTGTATTACTTCAAATGCATACTGGAATTAAACTTCGAATTCTAGTGGGGATTTTGAATTTAAATGTCAAATCAATATAAAGCATTTGCCATTTCAGCTAATCTGTTTGCAGGAAGAATGCTCAAGTTTTAAACAGCATGCCATTTGATTTCTGAAATTGATTTGTCCTTTCACTCTTATTTTACAATTGAATGATGCAAAGAAAGTAATTTTTAAATGTGGAGAAAATGTAAAAAATATGGACATGTAGGGACCTGCGCATCCACCAATTTTTACATACAATATCAAATAAGGAAAATTCCAAAGTCAGTCATGGAAAAATTAATTTTGCAAAAATTATGGCAAATCAAAGAGGTGCCGGATGAAACTTTGCAAACTATCGGATTTCCCCAAAAAGTATCTATGTTTAAACTTACAGCCAAGTCGGAGCCCTCAAACGTCCTAGTATTCCTCGTCAGTATATATTTAATGTGTATTCAAAACGGTGGTTATCTTGTTAGACTGAAGTAATCTTGTGAAGAGAATACTCTCAATTAAAAAAAAGAGGGCGAATTTGCACGGGTGATCCTATGAAGAAATTGATCATATACAGAGTTATCCAATTTGAAGGTTTTACTGACAATGCTAGTCTCGCGGTTATTTATGGGGAAAACGATTAGATGGAAGTTTTACTATGTGATGGTTCCAATCCAATCCAAATTTCCTCTTCCCTAATCCAATTCAAATCCAATGTAAAAATTCAGATTCCAATATCAAATCCAATCCAATCCCATATTGTAACTTGATTGGATTGGAATGGAAAAGGACATTATCCCTCCGTATATTACGCTGGGCCGAAGCCCAGTCCCTAATGAATCCCGCATGATTCGAAAGCTCTTTTCAAGCTCTACAAAAACCTTGCTGGGCACAAGTTCTTAAATCCATGTATAAGACCACTTTTTGGGGTCACAAGGTCAGCTCATGGGACCACAAAAACAAATAATTGCTCAATCATTGAGATATATGTTAGCGCCAAGTCCCTAACGAATTATATATTATATTATATATTATTATTATATAGGCCAGGGTCATATCTGCGTGGAAAGGTCAACAAACACTTGTACTTGTCAAGTACGTTGACTTTGTGACCTCACAAAGTGACCCTGTACAACGCCTTGGGACAAGAGTCAAACCACCATTCGATAGCTCTTGAAATGGGCTATCGAATTATATATAATTCGTTAGGGACTTGGCGCTAACATAAACCTCAATGATTGAGCAATTATTTGTTTTTGTGGTCCCATGGGCTGACCTTGTGACCCCAAAAAGTGGTCTTGTACATGGATTTAGGAACTTGTGCCCAGCAAGGTTTTTGTAGAGCTTGAAAAGAGCTTCCGAATGATGTATGATTCATTATGGACTGGGCTGGGGCCCAGCGTAATATACGGAGGGATAAGGTCCATTCTATTATTCAGCATTTTGACCAAAATCTTGAATTTTTGTTGAAATTTTGCTATAATTATTTGGGAAAGTAATACACAAGAGAAAAAAACTATGTAAAATTTAGTTTCAAATTGACCCAATTTTAGAGTCTGAGGAAAAAAACTGCACTTTTGTTCATAATTTTCTTTGTCTCAATACAAAATCGGCGTTTTCAGTGCATTTGAAATACTGGAAAAATCCCAATGTTTTCCAATCCAATCCAACGAGGAAAATTCCAATTTCCAATCCAACATCGCGAAAGCCCAATCCAATCCAATATGCCCATGGGATTGGAATTGGATTGGATTTGATTGGAAACGCATTGGAAATTGGAATTGGAAAACAATCACTACAATGTACAATCATATTTTGCGTATCAAAAACGTAGTAGTCACCGGCTGTAACGGAAAAATTAATTTCCAGGCGTTGTTAAAACTCAGTTGCAGATTCCAGTATACGCCTTTGCATTTGTGTCAATGTACACTTATGCCATCAGCCTTTCGATGACAATTAGACCACTAAAATGCGTTTTCAAAGTTTATTTTATGGTTTCTGTATTGCGTTACATTTTAAATAATAAATTGGCTAATCCAGGGATATGTAACTGAATTGTTACGGCGCTTGGAAATGTTTTTTTCCGTTACAGTCGGTGACTACGTTTTTGATACGCAGAATAAGATAGTACAGATTAAAATTGCCATCTAATCGTTTTCCTCATGTATGTCGGAGATAGTTGCATTGTGAGTTTTATTATCCATTCTTTAGGCCTGCGAAGTCCAGTAATTACGGTTGGGTTGAATGTTTTCAGAAAAAAAACGCTGTTTTAAATAGGTCATTTAAAAGCGCGTAAAAACTGACTGGTTAGAGTAATACTGTTAATTAAATGTTTTAAAACATTTTTAACCGTCACCAGAAGAAAATATAAAATTGTTTGAAAATTAGTGTTTTATTATGTTGCAAACGAAGTTTGGAACATTATGTGATCACGTCTGTCTGTCCGTCTGTCTGTCTGTCCGTCTGTCAGCGCTCTAACTTTGTTTAGGTTTGACCGATC
>JAHZMX010004846.1:0-16040 GCA_027743895.1 Seira musarum
CTTTTGTTCATTTTACTAAAACCTGCGGCCATTATGTCAACAAAACGTTTTGATGCTTCTGCAGAGCTGGGTTTTTCACAAATCGCTCTAACTATTGAATGTTTTGTACGCAGTCTTGAAACACGATAGCTTCAAAGAGGGTTCGTCGAGCTATAGCAGTGCAAAATGCTATCAAGGCACAACCTAGACATTTGTTTATTTTTTGAAAACTTACGTCGCTGACAAATTTACTCACAAGGTTTTAAAAACGGCATGTCATGTAGGCTATAGCATACAGGCACTTTTGTATCCATTGTTTTTTTGACACCGTTTTTTTAGGCGGTTGGACACAATACTAGTAGGAAGGTTTATGCAGTCAAAATATACTTTACATTATTATCAGGATTCAATAGTATAACTTATAGGATTTACTAGGAAAATTTATGCAATCGTATAGATATACTAGTGAGGCGCGTGAGTGAGAAAAATATTATACGAGCATGTCAGATTACAGCAGGAGATTTTGCGGAAGGGGGTTTATACAGTTCAGGTCACGCCAATATGCAGTGGTGGGTAAATCAATAGAGCAACGCGAATAGTAACCTCACGGGAATAATAGTTTTGTACACTTGATTACCAGTTTTCTAAGAACAGCCAGGCTGCAAGAGGAACCAAGAGGGAGAAGGAGGCTGCAAAGCTGCTGAGTCCGCACTAGTAGTTCATAATGGGTACACTCTCAGACAAAATTGATACGGACATAAGTTGTTCAGATTTTCAGACGAATAGGGGACATATTATACTGACTGACGGCTAGCGGTTAACCGTTAGTCAGGTAAAACACAAAAATAGGAAAAATGACTTGATCCAACATTCTTAGAAGTCCATTTGGACGGATATTATGCCTTTGTTTGGTCGAAACTTTCTATACTGTTTGGGTTCAATCTCAAGCCCATAAGCTGATGATTTTAAACCGATGTGGTAATACCAAATGAAAATAGCAAGTTAGAGACCCTGCCTTTTAGATTGGCCTAGCATACGTCGGTAGTAATTTCCAACCGATATTCTAGCCAACAAGTTTCGATGTAAACGATAGTTAAGGTCCTTGTCTTGCCTAATTCATTTTTGCAAGTATTTTAAACCATATCATATCAATCCGGAAAAATACAGTGGCCATGCAGAATTTGAGGTGAGGGCAAATTAAAATTGAGATATTTCGAATTTGTCTTCGATGGCCAACCATTAATAAAGGAGGTTAGTGCAGTCTAAAAACATTTTACGATCAAACCAGGATTCAATAAGAGATTCTGTTGGACATTTGTGCAGTTATAATTGTGCTATGGCCGAACCATTATGCATTGGCGGGTGTGATGTCGATTTATTTTTGTCTGTTGCCAGAAATACTGAATAAGAAGTTTATGCAGATTGAACATTAAATGGATCGAGTCGGATTAGAAAGACCAGTAATTAGTAAAGGAGGCTAATGCCGTCTGAAAGGATGTAACGACCGAACAATTATAAGGGATATAAGAAGGAGGTTTATGCAGTACAAACAGACCAAAATACAGTAGGAGCATTTTCATGGGGTTTATGCAGTTCACGTCAAGCCAGAATGCAGTTGCAGGTAAGCCAAAATAGAGCCACAAGAAGGACGCTTCAGGGCTGTAATACTTTTCGTACCTTTATTTACCAGTTTTATAAGAACTGGCAGGCTGCAAGAGGAATCATGCCATGTTTCGGGGAAGCTGAGCGAATGAGGCTGCGAAGCACCGGACGGGAAAATTATAATTTACCAGAGATACGGTCGAGATACAAAATTTTTCTGGTTACGAATCAGTCTTAAAATCACAGCAAAATATCAAAGTGACGGCAATGATTTTTGTAGGTTTACAGCACTGGCAGGCTGTTGGGGGAATCAAGTAATTTTTCAGGGAAGCAGAGGGAAGGAGGCTGCGAAGCCCTAAATTTCTATACCCTGCCATTGCATATAAGACGGTAAAGGTGTAATAAAAATGTATCAACCCGTCAGCTAGTGTTTTCACATGAACTTACCAGCATAAAGTACGCAACTAAGCATTAAAACCTGGGGTAACAGAAGATTTAATGCGGCACTCGTTTACAGAAGGTCTACATGAAAGTAGATAAAAATGCGCTATCCGATTCTAGTCATTAATAAGCACGAGGATTTGTCCTGTATAACTCATAAAACAGACGCCAACAACGGAATCTTAGTGCCAGTGTGTACTCTGTTGCAGCAAATCGCAGTTGCTGAATCAGCAAAGCCATTGGTCGCTTTAAACACCCATCACAGTGAATTTTAAAATTGTATACTCTTTCAAGGTAGGTGAAAAAGAAAGTCAAATCAAAATAACGCTTTTAATAAAAACAATTAGTTCTGGCTCTTGTGAACTGCATAAACAGTCTCAGATTTTTAATGGGTTGTACCGGAAGATGCGTTATGAAATGTAGCCACTGTTGCGGCGACACTACGGTTCCAGAAACTCATGTTCATAGTATGTGCGCGCCGGAGCTTGTTATTGGGGCTCTATAAAGCAATAAAGAGTACGGACTTATTGATAAAACAACCTCTTTTCCAATTTAAGATTAAAAGGACCGTCAGTTAAAATTCACAGTCGACAGCAACGAAAACGTTTAAAAAAGTCAGCAATTTTTTAAATCAAAAATCTCGAAATTTTTAACCGGCCAACGGCTTGAAGCTATTGAATTTATTTTCAATGCAACTTAAATTATCCCTTGTCCCTTAAACCCAAATTAAAACATCATCAAAATATTAATTCATTACTTAATCATGTATGAAAGACGACGTCTAAATTTGGTGTTGATGTTTTAGGAAACTTGCAGTCAGAAAGCTTTATACAAAACCGTTCAGACCGTACTTAAAACTAACAATGGAACCACGCACTTTACAGGTTCGACATACACACTTTCAGACCAAATTTTTTATGCCNACACTTTCAGACCAAATTTTTTATGCCATTCGATTCAGCGTGTCAAATAGTCTAGAAAAAATATGCAATTTCAAATCCACATTGTTTCTAATGCCGTTAAAAATTCGTTAGACATTGCACTTTTGCTTCATATGTTTGCATATGTACACATTTTATTTCATTAAATAAAGCCAAAAATAATTGTAATACGTATGAGGACGTATTTTAAAATCACAAAATAGCAAAATATTGAGCACTGTATTCCTAGTCACCATTTTAATTTCCATTCAAATGAAATAACGTAGGTGTTTATGTGTAAGATGATTGAAAGCAATGGAGCGACTAACGAAGGGAAAAGAATGAAAAGATATATGCAACGGAAAGGAAATGATGGTAAACGTGGAAAAAGACGAAAACATGCGTTAAATTTTGTAAATTTTTAGTACTTAAAATAAATGGAATCACTACAATATTTTAAAAAAAGACTGGTAAATTCCATGACCTTTCTAATGGTGGAAACCGTTTATAAATCAGTTGAATACTTTTTGAGAACATTCAAACCGCAGTTGCTAGAATTAGCATTACAGAACCTTGTGCCACATTTTACAGTTATGATGATTGATGCATACAAGTCCACTTGACTTTAAGGCGATTGGATTAGGCGACAATTTTTGCGTTAGCTTCCTTCTGTTCTGCATGACTTACTCTTGTTACTTTTCATAATATTTTTCCTACTGGAAATTAGAAATCGCTTGGGGACATGCACAGGGGCAGTGAGTAATTTTATAGACAGATTATGTATGAAAACTAGGATTATACAAGGTTCATCACACAGCTTTATTTAGTTAATATATTTTTCAAGTCAGTCTCTAAATTGTGATAAATTGCTGAGGGATTATTGGGGAATTAATTCTATCTAGATTGGAAATATTAAGGAGGGGATTCTGTCTTTTGTGGGATCATTGAGAGGGAATTTTGTCCAGGGGAATTATTGACGAGTGGATTATTAGGTAAAACCCACACAATATTAAGGTAGGTAGTAATATCACATTTGTTATGGAAATTATTCGCTTTTGATTTATGGTCTTTACTAATCTACAAAGTTTGGAACTAACATTTTAGCTTATCTTACAGCCTTAACTTTAACTGGTTTTATTGTAAGCACGAAATCTAGTAAATAAATCAATTATTATGTATTCCTTGAATCGCTTATTCCCTCATTTGTTTCTTAAGAATTTTTGTCACACGGTTGGAATTCATAAATATTCGCTCATTCTCAGTTAATCGAATACAGTCCTTGAAAAATTAAGACGTTGCAAACCCAGGAATTCACGCCATGGAATTACGTACTTGTCATGTGAGAAGCATACAGAAGTACTTGGAGTTGAAGTTAAAGCTCTTTTCGTTTTTTAAAATTGAGACAACAATGGTTTTATTACAATTCCGTTAGTACATTATCAGCCTTATAAAAATTTTTCCTAATAAAAAGGGTGAATGACCATTGCATTCTGTGTATCTCCTTTTCAGAGCCAATTACATTAAAGCTGCTTTGCCAAAATACTCTTCGACTTTGACGATAGGTGGCCAATATGATCCTTGTTTTTCCATCGTCATATCACATGACCATTCATAACACTGGAAATTGTTGTGACTTTTAAATAAAAAGACTCTTTAATTGCTTGAGACCGACATTTAAACAACGCGAACTCGAAGACGAAACCTTAGTTTTGTTAATTTTCATTATATTATGTACTGGAAACTTATAAACGGATTCAGTTTTCGAAACAAGCTGTTTACTTAAATTTGGCACTAGAAGAATTGATGTTTCGGTATTTCACAATTCCTTATTTCACGGTAACTACAATCATCGTAGCAAATAATTTCTAATCGTTCTCTCTGATTTTTGTTACTAATAAAACAACTTGAACTACATAAAAAAAGTAGTCGAGCATTCAACCGTTGTCTATAAAAGGGTAAAAATGAAAGTAGATAACACCCAATGTTTTCTGAGGGGAACTGAACAATTTATTGTTTTTGAGATATACTATTTCAACCGTGGTTTAATATACCCATAAATTTGCAACGCTTCGTTTACTGCTAACGACACGCAAAAGTGTTAATCAATGTCAATTTTTGTGTTTCTTATCTCGCTTGCAATTACGGGATTACCCCGACCATGCTCATGTGGTGAAAGATATGCACTCAAACATTTTACACTGATTAAGTGTTATCTTTACAATACATTCGCAAATAAATTATCTATTTTGGAATGAGATTTTACGACTGGCGGCATTCACCAACGTTGATGTGATATTTATATTTTTTCGTTTGATTTGAATTACTTATCAACAAATATTGAGTAAACAATGACCAGCTTTAAATATTTCAGCTCGAATACTACTTGCGTTTTAGTTTTAGCATGTTATTTGTTAGAGTTTGACGTGACTTGATCTTATCAGCCTTGTTTTGATCATGTTTATCGAAAGATTATTCCATTAACCTTGAATATACACATATTGACTTTTGAATTCTATTCACCGTTTACGGCAGCACCATTTATACTCGATCTAAAACTTCAATAAGCTGATATAAATAGGTTGTTGTGGATGGGTTTTGTTGCTGTACAATGCTACGGGCTGGAGACTCCTTGTCACGAGTTATTGATAGACTCACGTCCAAGATCAAACTATTACTGCATTGAAATTGCCTTGTTTAAGGAACAACCTTAATTGTAAAGGTGCTAATCCACAAGAGAAGTGCTATTAGAGCAGCAGAATAAGTTATTGAATACCAACCTGCTTCTACCAATGATTTCAGCGTAAATTTGAGTGTCCATCGGCGACAAGACGATTAAGTTTAAGACATTTAACATCTTAGCTGCTTTTCTCAAATGCTCTTCAAATTCTGCCAAAATATAGTTTCTGGTGAAACTAAACGTGTGCAATCTGTCTTTGCTCTAAGGGCTCCCGTTTTCTTAAATTCACAAAACCATGCTGTTCAAAAAACATGTTATCAAAGGAAGTTTAGTTTAGAAAAACGAGCACACGTGGAGTTTAGGACATTTTGCCCACTTTCATTTACCACTAAAGATTTATTTAAAGTTGAATTTGATGAATGTTTGAAAAAAACTAGCAAAACAGTACACCTGTAAGCAACAACCACGAGAGCCTCATGGACTCGGCAACCAATGGAAAACGGTTGACCAACCCAAATTTACTTGGGTACAGGCAAGCTAAAGTGTAACCTAGCATGAAAAATTGAACTTAGCGTCTTCAGCGCTGACACCAAAACAAGTATCGGTTGTTTGTCTTAATGTGATTCAGAACGGAATCATTTGGCGAGTTTCGTTGGAGAAGATTTCGGCGGATGAAAATGGATACCATAATAATTGGCGGTGGTAAGCTTTAATCACTCATTTTGTCTCAACAACATGGCAAATTGGAGGTCTATTATTTTTCAATTTATAGGAATAGCATAAAATTCGTAAGCTATACAGACAGAAGACACTTTACGACCAATTGATTATTCTTGAAATTTGGTACATTTCAATTTCTGAGCTCGTATAACTGACCTTCAGAAAGTCGTCATTGTAAATTCTACCTGATAATCCCCTCCCACCTAAATAAACATCCGAAACGGTCGGACTTTTAACAAATCAGGAGAGCTAGATAAATATTTCTAAGAGCAAGAATTATTCGGTTTGTGCACTTGGTGCCGCCGAAGCTCGAAATGTTTGTCCCAACAAATAAGTTATTCTTGAAAGCACCAAACAGCACTCAAATTACAAGAATAATGGCTACATAAATATAGTAAACTTTTAGAAAAACTCAATTATGCCAGTTTAACTTCTCTACCTTTTAATAGGCAAGGATGATCTGGAGATTACACAGCTTTTGTTACCTTTGCAAAAGTCGGAAACGTTTTTAAAAAGCTGGAGGCACTTGGCACGATTATTAGGTCTAGGCCCAGCAATGATCTTAGATCTGGACAGAAAACTAAATATTGGAACACTTCACTCAATTGATATTCCTTACGAAATTCTGAGCTCATGGAAAGCCAAAATGGGAAGTGAGGCATCGCTGATAACGTTATGTAATGCACTAGTTCAGTGTGACATGATCGAGATTGCAGGTAAGTTTGTCAAAATTTATATTTAGAACATACAAATAACGCTACAGTTGTCGTATTAAGGTTTATCAGCAACCAATGTTAAATGTTGCACGAAAATCTGGAATTGCATCATTATGTTGCTATGGTTTGATCGTGGCAAGGCGTTAAATGTAATGTAATATTTAACTTACTCTTCGCTTGTGTTTTATGACAAATGGATATGGTTCCTCTCATTACATAGAGCAAAAAACATTTAGACCTTCGTAAATACCCTGTCTTCTGAAGATGATTTTTCACTTCCAATGCCATTCCAGTAAAATCCAATCCGATGGGCATGCAGGATCCGAAATACTTAATTATATAAATTGCAAATTCTGGTTTGGATTAGGTACTGGGGTTGTAACCTAATAATCCCGCTGGACAAAATCCACCTCCATAATCCCAACCTGGACAGAATCCTCCACTCAATAATCCCCCGTTATGTATCATAAATCAGAGATTTGAAAAATGAAACGTCTTAAAAAAAGCTGTTGAAACAAAGATAGCAAATACCTGATAAAGGAACAATTGTCCATTAAATCATGCTTCATATTGATATTGATGTCACAACAGCATTCAGGAAAAAATGTAATTGCTGATTGCCGTTGACAGTTAAAATATTTGAAGAGTCGAATGGAAGGGCCTTATGTCATATGAGCTATCAGAAGCTAAATCTTCTGTTAAAAAGTCTTCAACGGCTTTCTTCCGTTGACCATTAAAATATTTCCAATATTAAAGTATTAAAGTAGGAGCTTTCCTCAGTTTTTTTAGGGTTTACGAACGAATTATTATAACAGCTAAGTACCGTTGACCTAAATTGCTGATTTAAAATATGTGGCACCCGAAGCACCCAAGAAAAGTTTGTTCTACCTTTGAGCTCAATTGGTGACCTCTTTCGAGAGTTATACATTGGCCAGGCTGACAGTCACATCAATTTTAAAATTCACTCTGCGATGCTCTGTTGCGTAATAAAAGTGATAAGACAGATAGACAGACATGATTACTGTTATTGCGAAATACAAGAATGAACTCTTCAGGGGGATTTTCTGTTCAATAGGGATCATTGGGCAGGGAATTTTTTTCAGGGGGGATTATTGACGGGGATATTTGTAGGCGATACCAATACCGGAATCAAAATTTTCGTTACGACTATTCCCAATATCCCAATCCTTGTTAGTGTACTTTAAAACAGAATGATGAGAATCTAAAAACAACTCCCTTGCCATTATCTCTTTTTGCAGTTGCATCACTATCAGACTATGGTAATGGAATTTACCGTGCTGATAAGGAGTCTGCCAATAAAACTTAAATTTATCGAAAAAAAAACACTCCACGTGTTTTTGATAGCATTTAATTCGAAATAGTCAATCTCAAGCCGGACAATATTTTTGTTGATTTTGCAGAGTTTTTCCAGAGAAGCTTTAGTCGTGGTGAATCCGTAAATTTACGATTGCCCATCAAGTTTATATGGCAAGGGCGAACACAAACATTGAATGATTTGGACACAAATATGCCAAATGATGTGTACGACAGCATCAGAAAAGTTCTAAAGCAATTTACAAATTACACTCCAGTGAATCTGGTCCGAGAACAGATTTACCCACCTGCACAATCAACATATTACATGTCAAGGAGTTTCGTCATGTACGAAAACGAGTTGACAAACATCTTCAAGGCAGCTGCTAAACATGGAGACTTTTTTGTCTTCAAAGGTATAACTAAGTCTGAACTAGCAAGACATACAGAATACCAACTCCCAATTGGGAGAAGCAGCGACGACTTAGACAAAGCTGTGAAGCATATCATACTTGAATACGACAAAGATTATGAAAGTATTTGCAGAAGAGCCACAACACCAGTTCACTTGATTGAATTTAAGGACAGCAAGTTCTATTGGATCAAATCCACACAAACAGTACAAACCATTAAGGCATTCCTACAAAAAATTAATTTGTCGGAGAGTGAGATGATCACCAAAATTATTTCGGTTCCAACACCAAGTCAATTTATCGTGTCGGATTCACCAGGCATGGGCAAAACACTTGTGCTGAGTAGCTGGGCGAACACAATTCACCAACTCTTTCCCGAATTCGAAAAAGCTCTTGTCCTGTTTATAGTATTGCAAGAGTTTATTCGGAATATAACTGCCAATATTAGTTCTCCCGATCTTGCGATTCAAGCAGTAGCTGCATACTCATCAACAAATAAAGTAGCTGAATTGATTCTGGCATATTTAATGAAAAAAGTATCTAATGAGGTTTTCTTATTTTTGGATGGCTACGATGAAGTCACACAGGACAAGTTAGGAGTAGCAGATTCATTTTTAGTAAATATTAAGCAAGTGAAAAATTTCAAGATTTTTGTCTCCACAAGACCTCATCTGATGGAACATCTGGAAAACCTTCTTGGACAACATTCCATCGAAATTTCCGCTTTCGATAAGTACAGCCAAATAAAGTTTCTAACAAGGTATTGGACCGACCAGCATGGAGCCCAAGAAAATAATAATTTAAACGACTTTGCAAAGCAATGCTTAGACACGCTAGCGAAAGGACTCACAGAAAAGGAAAATAGCATGGCTGGAATACCTTTGCAATGCGCAATGCTTGCAGAGGTATTTGCAGGTGACGCAGAGCGATGCTCAAACATGGAGACAACGGAAATTCCACCAATCAAGCTCACGTCGCTTTTTTCAGTGTACAAGAAGTTGGTTGACCTTAAGTTTCGTCGAATATCAGACGAGACCTCACGACGAAAATATTACGAAGCTCTCGTGTATCACTCGTTTGCTTTACTCTTTCCGGAATGGCTTGATAAAATCCAGTCACAAATCAAATGCAGGAAGGAAATTGATGAAAGTCAACTGTATTCGATTGGTCTTGTTGAAAAATCTCCGCATACAAACGCTCCTAGATTCGTCCATCGAACATATGCTGAATACCTGCTTGCTGGATTTCTAATTGAAAATTATCGCTATTCTGATGCAGCCTCAGAGCTTATGTTTACAGAAATTTTGGGCAAAAAAGGCGTCAACATTAGTAACCGCAACAGTAAGCTTGCTGTTTACAAGTTTAGATATCCCTTGTTGGCGTATTTTATTGACATGCATTACACGGATCATAACAAGAGTCAACCGGAACGTTCTTTTTCGGCAACAAAAATTTCACGAAGTGTTGGATTTGAGGATATTAGCATGACTTTGGTAGCGTCTTGTTGTGAAAATTTGGAAAATTGCTTTGAATTAGGAGCGACTTGTTTCAAGCACATAAAGAACGAGAGCTTTTTGTATCAACTATTTTATCCCAGACCAGGAAGAAAACTACATGACTTAAGGAATGTTTTCATGAATATGCTACATTTGCTGATAGAGTTCTCAGAAAAGGTGTCATTTGTCACACAAGTTTTGTCTTTTCTTGCAAATCATTTTGATTTAAAATTGCAGGATTTAAATCTTCAAGATTACTATTTCTTTTGTAAATGGCATGACATTAAAATTCCAATATGTTCACCACTACACGTTGCGGTGCACAAGGGAAACTACAATATAGTAACATATTTGTTACAGGAATATGGTGAGCAAGTCGCAAATGTACAGCTACTTTTGCATGCTTGCGTTTATGGCAGTTCGCAAAAC
Organism: Seira musarum; assembly: GCA_027743895.1. Classification (NCBI taxonomy): domain Eukaryota; kingdom Metazoa; phylum Arthropoda; class Collembola; order Entomobryomorpha; family Entomobryidae; genus Seira; species Seira musarum. Next base: position 10,708 of record JAHZMX010004846.1, read on the forward strand.
AGTGCATCCATAATCGAAGATAAACTTTCAATTACTAATTTGCTAGTACAAATTAATCCTCTCTGGCTGCAGGAAGTCTACGAGGGTCGCACGCCTATTTTGCAGAGGGATATTCACGTCTTGTTGTTAAAGCGCTCATTAGAACACGGAGCGGACGTTAATTCATTTTCTGTGAACGTTGGGACTATTCTTCATGCCGCAGAATACAACCACATGTACAAAGACATTCTAGGCATAGCGCTAAAAGATGGGTTCAATCTGATGAACGCGACAAACACAAGAAAACAAACGGCAATTATGATGGCATTTGAGCACGCAGGAGATGATATTGACAGCAAAATGCTGAAATCTTTTCAACAGGTTGGGGCTAACTTTAACGCTGAAGACCATGAAGGGAACACCGTTCTCTTCTATGCTGTTCGAAAGTCGAACAACATCAATGTCATAAAGGAATTGATTGAATATGGCGCAAATGTAAATCACGTTAACAAGTGGAGAGAAAACGCACTACACATAATTACAAGGAACGCAAAGAAACCTGAAACGGTTGTAAGGAAAATCCAGTTGCTCGTTTTGCGAGGTTTTACTGGAATTAATCAAACAGACATGCTTGGAACAACTCCAATAATGCGTTGTTTCGAACATTTTAGAACGTTTAATGAAGCATTACTGACCGCTTGGGAGGAGGCTGGAGCAGATTTTGATGCTACGGATAACAACGGAGATTCCGTTCTCTTCTACGCACTCAGAACATCCGACGACATTGAGCTCACGCGTAAAGTACTCGATTACGGAGCAAATGTAAACCATTTGAATAAACACATGGATAACGTAGCACACGTGATAATGAAGGCTGGAAAGCATCCAGAGCCAGTTGTAAATAAGATTACGTTACTTCTTGAAAGAGGATTTACTGGAATAAATCAAAAAAATTTGAGTGCCATTACTCCATACATGTATTGTGTTCAATCCTTTAAAATTTTAAGTGACGCTTTACTTGATGTGTTGAAAGAGGCCAAAGCTGACCATAATTCTCAGGATGAACATGAATTAGGGAAGTTGTACGATGCAATTATAAGCTCAAATGATATTGACTTTGTACGTTCCGTCTATGCTTCAGCAGAGGGTGGTAATCAAAGAAGTAAGTACGGAGACAGTGTCGTGGATCTAATCGTCAAAGGCAACCGTGACTTTAGCGCGCATTTACATCTCATGCATCTTTTGGACTCTACAGAGTGTACTATGACGAAACCCCAGGATTCTGATGAATTCCGTTACAAAGAAATGATAGATCGTATCCGTACACTAAACGGTGAATTTTTGAAGTTTTTCTATGACGAAGAAGACGATGTAACAGTGGAAGAGCCTAAAAGATATTCATTTTCGGATATTGTTTTGATTTAATAGTCATTCGTTCATTTGATGATAGGCTTATTTAAGTATGTTACAGCATTTTTACAAACATTCTTCTGTTCTTTCTTGTGGTATTTCTACGGCAATAGAAACTAAGAAAGACTGTGTTAATAATAAATTCTAAAAGAATATAAAGAACCTATGAACGAGCCCTCTGCTTGGAAAATGCAACAATGTAAAAACTTTTTATCAATGCTTCAATATTCTTCTGAGTGCTTTAAAAGCACATCCTGAATAATTTTAGAAAATATTTTTTTATGATTAGCCAATCACAGGTTAGTGATTGGTTCAATTTATGCTTAAATATTCTTCTGATTACTTTATAAAGACATTGTGAATAATTTCCAATATATATATTGCTTTGATTGGCCAATCATTGGTTATTCTCTCATTTACAATTTTCCCCATGTTAACCTTATGGAGAAAAAATTTTCATTTTGACGACGAAAAAAGAAGGATCTAGGAAAAAAGGAGAAAAAGACCAAAATTATAAACCTATATTACCTCGTTCATAGGTTAATAAGTAAGTTGGCTTTGTTTTATATTAGACACTTCTTATTTGTAAACGATCAAGTTTTGCCTAGGCGTACATCATAAATGTTTTAAGCAAACAAAATTTTCAAACAATTGTGTAGTTAAAATTCAAATTGCTTTTTTTCATGAAAAGTAAACTTTTTTAGGACATCGTACAATCGAATTTTCAGACAAATGACCGTCAAAAGTTTGAATGTAATCGATTTGTAAAAAATTATTCGCTTTTTAGCACTAATTGAGTCCATCATGAAATGTGTAAAAATAAAAAGTTTGAACTGGAACGGATCTGATGTACAATTAATTTTCGTGTGGTGTCCTTTTCCATTTAAAATAGGTACGCAAATGTTTGTTTTTTTTTTGACGAATAGGAATTGTGCAATAAAGATTGTTAATGAGACGGATGAGTTCTGAAATTTTACACATTTTATTTTCTCAACAAATGCGTTTCTAAAATATTTTGGTTTCATTGACATATTTACTGTTCTGAACGTTCATAGAGAAGAATCAAGCACTAAAGCCAGACATGCCAATTCGTGACAAAAGGCTTAAATTTGTCGTTTTCCGAGATAAAGGCATGTCGAAAATACCTGAGTATGACTGTCTAAAATTTAAACAGTCCGCAAATGGACGGAACAATTTTTTTTAAAGCGCAATGAGATTAAAAGAAAGGGGGAAAAGATGAGATTAAAGTTTTCATAGACTATATTTCTGCTGCGTGGTGTAACGTAGGGAAATATTCTTGCAGACGTGTTTAAGTGATTTAAAATTTAGACTTGCAGAATGCACAAATTACAACTATATTAATTGTTTACAATTGCACGTGTTCTGCATTTTCCAAAGCTTTATTTTAATGGACACATAGCAATAATGAGGATAAGACGCCAACTTTCTAACCAACGTGGTTATTGGTGATGAGCGTGGATGATTTCCTGTGGAGATTTCAATTTTTACTGTTCTATTCCCCACTACATTCTTGAATTTGAATCCACACGAACCACGATACTTTTTCACTATCCCAACGAACAATATTAGCATCAAAGTTAAGTTTGTAGAGAGACAAAGTAAGAGAACAGGTGAAAGTTTTGCAGAGGTAATCTTATCCATCTGTAAGACAGGCTTCGAATTTTCGTCAAAAAGTGGTTGTTTTAACCGAAGTCTTTCTGTCCAGTCGACGCGTTTCCAAATAAAGTCCCTAATTCCAGCTTCACAAAATCGTGAAATTGTGTTTCCAACCCACTGGCGATTTATCGTGTAAATACTGAAGAAAAATGGCGCTTCATTCAATATCTCGGGAACGAGCAAGCATCTGTAAATTATTCCATCTCTGTTGATTGCATGAATTATTTGCTCATACATTCGCGCTACAGTGGCAGCCGTAACCGTGTTACACATTGACGCGTAATTCCCCATCATTAATTTTGCTTTATCCTCTACACTTACGGAGTGAAATGGAATGACATGAAAACTATTGTTGAAACGATGAGTAAGATTGCGAATACGGAACGTCGGAAGCCACTTTATCGGCGTATCACCAATATGATATATAGAGTGCAATATTTTGTAGCCATTATCCAATAGACCTCTTAAATCCTGTATTGCGTTTGGTTTAACATAAACTGATACTGTACTTGTTATATTATTTGAGTACAAGTTTTCCATTAACATGCATAGAAATGACAAACAAACAAAAATATATTTCACTTTCTTCGTTTTCCTTGTTTCATTGTATTGTCCAAAAAAATCGCAATATGATTCAGAAAATATGTATCCCTAAAGCCACCGTTTATTCTGAGAGTAATGTAAAGGACTGCTGCGTGGAACAATAGAAGTGCTAACCATCCATCCCAAGAAAAAGGTAATAGCCATAAAAAGGTCTGTTGAACTTGTGTAGACAAATCATTTGTCATTTTACGGCAGTAAAAACAAGCCTCACCCCGTGAGTTGTAAAAGTAGAATGAATCCTTAAATACTAAACTACGAAAATAAGTATTTGTTGACATACTGCTTATAATAAACTGATTTGTGGGGTCCTCCACGACATTCGCATCCTCTGTGTTTAGGCTCCACATTTCTAATGTAAAATTATGGTGTTGAGACAAGTAGGAGGATATAAACATTTCGGCGGTGCATAGCACCATATAGAGCGATCTTCTTTGAAGCAGAGTAGGACAGAACGACTTGCCCCTTTCGAAACTTTGATATTGCATATAAACTACGGCTTGCAAGCGGACACCTCCTGCATTATGATACATGCACTTGTGATAATCTGGCGGTTTTTTAAGTAAATGCAGTTGGGGACTTCCGACACAATTGCTAGAGTACCCACTTCGGACTGGCGAAATTTTTAACATTCCTCCGCTCAAATGAAATAGTAATTTTGAAGCTGGAACGTATTGGTATGTCTTCAGTATGATTAAATAACCCATATTACAACTGTTTCGAGTACACAACCTTACCTGTGTTAAGCAAAAGTTTCTAGCCTGGGATATTAAAAATTTTAAAGGTTAAAATTCTCAAATGCAGCTTTCCGACACAAAATCGTTTAAACGTTTATTAACGTTTTGAGGGTTAAAACAAAACGAAACAAAACAAACTTGCATAAAACAAAACGGAAACGAGAAAATCAAAACGTTTTGAGGTATGAAACGAAACAAACCGAAATATTTAAACATGTTTAAACACTTAACATCACTAGACTAAGCGACGCATCACAAAATTCATAAACCGCATTCAAAATACTCCAGCGTTCCCAAGGTCCAATCAATATTTGAGACGGCATGCTGTATTTGAAATCATAGTTGTATTTCATAGGCTTTGTAAACGGGTAGGAATAGTTCGTAATTACACGAGCAACAAGGGCTTCTTGGATGAACTCACTGGAATAGTTGTTGTACGAGTGTATGACATGCAAGTAATTCCTATGATTCAACATAAGCTTTTGGGTGAGGTAGTTATTGGCCAAAGTGGCAGTTGTATCCCAAGACGAACTTTCCGGAATTTGACCATAACTGCGGATAATTTGTAAGAAAAGAAGTATCCAAGAGCGGGTGCGGAACACCATGCTTGAAACATTCAAAGTCATTGTCTGTGATGGTATAGGATGCAATTAGGCAAATGACCGTTCCGTAAATGTCGTCTTTTCAATGGATTACTAGAGTTTTGGACAAAAAGTTCGTTGTTTAGAAATATTTTCTTAATGTGTTTGTTTTCAACTCTAATCGAAATTCAAAGATTGGATTCTATTAGTTTAAAGTGTCGTGATATATTTTTTGTACGAGTACGGTTTAGGTCCTGACGTTACAATACACACGTAAATTTATTCCTTCTTTTGTTTTATTTCTTGATATTTTCTTTATTATTTTGGCAACGTCAAGGTTTTTTATATT
>JAHZMX010004847.1:0-24304 GCA_027743895.1 Seira musarum
ATTGACGGACATTTTATGGTCTCCAACGGTTGCGCAGCAACAGTCCACATTGACTTACCAGCCTGCGACAGTCTTCAATACTTCCAGTTTGCAACAGTTGAAATGACCGTGGTGTGTAGAAAAATGCACATCGCTATGCTCAGTAGCCCACTTCCACACAATCGTTTCAGGGCCGGGATATTTTTAGTTCATGTAGCTCGAATCCAAAGTCCGTGGGGCTCAGAAGTACTACAAATGTGGAATTTTGGTTCAACATTTGAAGCTACCGTGTTTCCTATCATGATTCAGTTTAGCGTTCATAAAAAGTCAAGATTTCATTTCGAGATTAGAAAAACGAGCATATTAGCTTGCCCCGATTTGAAGTCCCACGTTTCTCAAGTAAAACGATATTGTTCGTCCATGCTTACCAGTTTGTATAGGCTGCCAATGTTTGAAATTTGTAAACAATTGTTTGAAAAATATTTGCGTCTTCAAGAAGTCGAGTATGATATGAATTTAGTAAATTCATGGGAAGAAATTAGCGACTTGGCTTATAAGCCGTGTGAACGAACGTTGCTTCTCTACGCCAGAGAGGAAGATGAACTTCCGAGAGATAAGGACTATCTTCTAAACCGGTTAAGTAAAATGAGCGCTGGGGCGCTTCCCCACCTGGTAAGCAGACTCATTCTGGGTAACGTGAGTTACGTAAATGTTTGACGAAAACGGGAAGCTTGAACAAGGCTACTCAATGTTTTATCTTCTAATTGCCAACTACAAAGGCAAAGCCACATTTCCACCGTTTTTCATTACATTCCGTAGCTTTGCAATCAAATCGGAAATATTTTTGAATGATATTAAAAACAATGAAGTACATTTCGTCATGTGTTCCCCCATCACTTACATTGGAGGCTTAACATTCTCTGGTTTTGTGTCTGCCTTTAAGTTTGAAGTTTGGTTGGCACTCGCGGCAGTTGCAATTGGAGGGGTAGCACTTTTCCAATTTATGCAATACCTCCTTTCAAAAAGCGGACGCGGAAGTTATGCAAATAGACTTGAACAAGTGTATAACGTCCTAATTTCACAGAGTGTTAAGGACCTCCCGAAGTACAAATTGTTCTACGGAGCGTGGATCATTGGTGGTGTTGTTATAACAAACGCATACTTGGGGGATAATATTAACGACCTTACAGCTCCAATACCTTTAAAAAAGCTGGATACGTTTGATGAGATTTTGGAAAACAATATTTCCATTGTGTCTCCTGACGTAATGTCAAATGGTGTGAATTTATTTCAGGACTTAAAAAAGGCAGTGACAGATGACGTGAAAGTAATGTTGGGCCTGGTCAAACATTTGCTTGTTGACGAAAATTCTAAGCAGCCAAATACCAGCAACATCGAGGACTTTATTTATAGGCGTTTCCAATATTCTGCAAAACTTAGAGCTGGACAATCGCCATTTGCAATGTTATATGTCGCAAAGAACTTCCATATCTCAAAAGAAAAACTCTTTAAAAGGCTGAAGAAAATTCAGGTTTGGAGTAAAGATCAATATGAAGAATATGAACCTAATTATTATTTGAATATATTATCCCAATGCTCAAGTGTGGCTTATGTTGACGTGTGGTCAGAAGTTATTAGTGTTAAACGACAACTACTACGACGAATCATTAAAGGGGACATCAACGCCGAACGTATAGTGATGTGGTCGTTTCCGCACAAAAATACGGTGAAACGTATGAAATAATAAAATTCATGCTTCTCCCCATGAAACACGTTTTATCCACGAGATGTCCCATTTTGCTCCATTCGTGGAGGTTATGGATTATCCATACGTGGATATCTAATGGATATCTATGGGCGAGTTATATTTTTGCATTCATGGACATCCAACCCCCACATCCACGGAATATCCATTGTATGCCCATGCATGGCCATGTAGATGGCCTTCAGTATTTTGTGCCGCCTAATTTGAAATTTTGCCTGCAACTGTTCTTGTTTACATTGAACAGGTCAAATTTGAGCAGATTGATTTAAACCACAAAACATAAAATGAGGAAGTCAATTCTTGGCAAGCGCAGATTACAACAAATTACAAAAAATGAGGTTAACAATTATTTGAGTCAATCAACTTCAAAAGAATCTTTAGTAATTTTTGACAAATCTAACAATTGCATAAGAAATGTCGAAATCCAACCAGCAGTTCAAAAACAAATCGACGGGCAATCCGAAGCAAATGAAGATACATCGTTTATCAGCAGTAGTTCGTGCTCTGAATCGGACTTTGAAGAAGAAGCTAAACTACTTGACCAACTTAAAGACTGGAGTGTCAGTGAGTCAGTGAATCATAAACAGTTTACATCTTTACTGAAGATTTTAAGAAGCCATCCTTGCCATTCAAGCTTTCCAGCCGATTGCCGGAGTTTGTACTCATCAAATATTTCTTTTCAAACACACTCTGTAAGCCCAGGGGAATATGTTCAGTTCGAATTCATATCATATTTACAAGCTGCTGCCAAGACTAACAATACCATTAAACTTCAAATTAACGTCGACAGTTTGCCACTGTTCAAGAGTAGTTCAGTACAGTTTTGGCCAGTTTTAGGTTGCCTAATTGGAGAAAAAGATCCTTTTGTCATTGGCGTCTACTGTGGAAAAAAGAAGCCAGATTCATCAAATGAATTTTTAAGACATTTTGTGGATGAATATCTCAAATCGCAAATAGTTCTACGTGAAAATAAAATCAATCTTTTAATACAGTGTTTTGTGTGCGACGCTCCAGCAAAAGCTTTTATAAAATGTGTAAAAGGACATTCTGGGTACCATGGATGTGACAAGTGTGAAGTTGAGGGTGATTACGTCCAAAACCATGTTATTTTTAAAGGGAGTTCAAAGTTACGAACGGACGCAGATTTTAGGAACAAAACGGATGAAGACCACCATATCGGCACCTCAATTTTGGAGACGATTCCAGGCCTTGACATGGTTAAGAGCTTTCCAGCAGATTACATGCACATGGTTTGTCTGGGAGTTGTTCGAAAATTTATAATTTTGCTGATGAAAGGAAGGCCAAGCCCACACAAACTCAGTGGAAAAAATATTGCTGATATCAATTTCAAAATAATCAGCCTCTCTAAAAGCGTGACGAAGGAATTTCAGCGGCCTCCGAGACCTCTTACAGAAATTGAAAGATGGAAAGCAGTTGAATTTCGAGAATTTCTGCTCTACACAGGAATAATTGTTCTACGTGGAGTTGTCTCCGACGACTGTTTTAAATTGTTTAAGTGTTTATCGGTTGCGATTTCAATTTTGTCACGAAGGGATACGCACATAAAATATTTAAATTATGCAAACTCGCTGTTAAAATACTTTGTTGATGGTGTTGAAATTCTTTTTGGCCTGGACTTTCTGTCATTCAACGTTCACGGGATTGCTTCATCTAGCAACAGATGTGTCAAACTTAGGACCACTTGATTTATTTAGTGCTTTTAAGTTCGAGAATAAACTTGGGAAAATTAAGAAACTTATTCGAACGCCAAACAGGCCTCTGCAGCAAATAGTGAACAGAATCAGGGAAGTGGGGCAAGCTTACACTACCAGCTTGAAAGATAAGAATATTGTACTTTCTAATGTGCATGAATCCGGGCCAACACCAGCTGATTTTTCTGGAGTTCAATATCGCCGCGCCAAGTTTTCTGAAGTGTCAATCGATTGCCAGTCAAAAGGAAGCAAGGATGCATATGTGTTTATAAATAATAGGAGTTTACTTATGGTTACAAACATTTTAGCAGATCAGGACAATTCTAATGTACGGTTTTATGGTGTTGTTTTTCTGAACTCTCATCCTGTTTTTGTTGAACCTTGTGACTCACGTTTAATTGATGTGTTAAGTTTTGAAAAGCCGATAACAGACGCGCACTTTGAGGTTTCGTTTTGTGATATAAAACAAAAATGCCAAGTTTTTTCTGAAGGAGAAAAACTTATTGCTATTCCTCTACATCATTGCTGTTAGTTTAACGCGTTTTGCATTAAATTGGGCCTGTGTCAGTGTTAGAGAGTGTAAAATGTTCTACATTGTCGAAATCGAAGATGAATCAGGACTGTCTGTTTCTGTTATTCCAAAAGCCTGGATGGATGACACCGGAACAAGTTGTTTGTGGCCTCCTGTAAAGAACGCAACAAGACTAGTATGCAGCCAGAAGGTTCCCGAAGCGAATTGGAAATCGTACCCCGCACGAATATTAAAAACTTATGGTATTTATTTATTATATGCAATGTATGTCAACGGTTCCTCAGTTTTTATTCTTTAATTTAAGTAAGTTACATGGCTGCGCGTTCTGCACTACCAACTGCAGAACTAACTTCGGACCTGAACACAGATCAAGAAGATTCCCCAATCCAAAAACGAGTTTCTCTTCCACGGAAGCCTTACACTCCCCCAATCGGAAAAGGACAGAAAAGGAAGCTGGATGATCGGAGTAAACTGAGTGACCTTCCTATTTCACCCAGAGTACTTGATGATGAGTTTGAAGTTTGTGGTGAGCATTTATCTGTTGTTTCCGGATTAATAATTTCTCTGAAAAAGACTTCATGAAAAACCTTTCCTTCCTTTCAGCCGAAAACCCTAGTGTCCCGGTGTTCAGTTTAGGACAAGTCCTTGAAGCTGAGGAAAGAGATGCATCAGATTCTGCAAATGACGGTAGAAATAGTGATCAACTTGAGTCGTTTAGTCAACGCCAAAGTGTCTCAGGTAACACAATGCAATATTTTAGGAAACAAATAAATGATTGAATAGTTATTGTTATTATTTCGTGGTTTGATTTAACCTCCAGATCAAGTCGTAAATGATGCAGTTATTCCAGAAGTGAGCCAATCTTCCATTTCAGCGTTAAATACTACCAGTAAGAAACTGGCTTAACTACTTCCTTCATACAACTTTGCAGCATAGTTGTCTCATTCTTAATTTGTATTTTATTTATTTGCCAAACTCTTACAGCACTGGAAAGGTTAGTCCGGGATATTGCAGCAATTAAAATAACGGTACAGAACATGGATGCTCGAATGGCAAGGATGGAAACAGCGATATACGCTTCTACTTCAGGGAATTTCTCACTTAAGGAAACGTCATGCTTGCTTCCAAAACCTTTCAGCAGCCTAGAAGATTTCATTTCTTTTGATGACTCATTGACACCTGAAAAAGACGCGGAACTGGTAATTTTAACTTTGCTACATTTATTTACTAACTTATCTAAATGCATTATTGATCTGTCATATCTAATTTAATGTTTAAAGAGAAACGAGCTTAAATTGTGTGGCGGAGGAAGTGTTACAGAAGCGACCGGACGATGCCTGCGAAAAATACTGACTGATGATGTTGGTCGTCGTTACAGCTTATGGGGTAAAAAAAATAATCTTAATTTCTCCAAAACCCGCACGTGGTCAGCTGTTAAAGGTATTCACGCAGAATTAATGTATTACGCGTTGTTTCCGATAAGATTCAAAATATAAATGTCTAAATACAAGTTTTTTTTTGTTCTAGGTACAATTTTGAGTATCAGGCAAATTGATCCAACCGAGAAGTCGGTGGAAAAGGCGTCGCAGGAGTGGTTCCGACATTGTGCGGATAGACTCAAAAATAAAAAACCCGCTGTTGCTTGACTTACATCTGCTGCAGGAGCACCACATTATTTAAACTATAATATCTTATTTTGTACAATATTTTTGTGGAAATAAAAATGTATATAATTTAGAACTGAACATCCGTGTATTGTCCTAAGCATGTCCTTTCAATAGCCATATATCGTCCATGGCATGTAATTTTAACGGCAGAGAAGTAGAGAACCCGATGTCCAAAACACGACCATTAGACACCCACCGAATAAACATTGGTTGTCTTAAAGACATCCACTGAAAACCCAAAAAAATTTAAATGCATCCAATGGACTTCCTGTGGATCATCCATTGGGATGCACAATGGATCGCTGAGAGCGAAATAGGTATATGTGAGGGATATCTTATGGATGAAACATGTCATAAAATGGATATCCTTTAGACTTGCAAAAATTTATTGCGAAACATCTTATGGATGAACTGTGGACATCTTATCGCTACATGGGTCCGAGTATCGCCAGCAAAAGTTTTAAAAAGATATTATCAATTTTGCTCTTCAGGAATTGAAATTTTATTACAAAACTGGAAAAATAGAATTAACTCGTGGAATGACACTGTTAGCTTTGAAAAGAAAAATGATGATCGAACTTTCGAGCCTGCAAAGATGAAGGGAAATATTAGAGTTTATCGTATTAGAGTTTATTAGTGTTTATCGTACACTTTTCTCTTTCGAGATTAGCGTTAATGATTATTGCTTGTGAAATTTGAAAAGGGCGAAAACATAGTAAACAGCAGATTCTACGAACAGTAATCAAAGCGGTAGTTTCCGTTGGTGTACGGCCAATCAAGCTGTTTAGTATACTGAAAGGGATATACTGTCATGTTTAGAAATTAACTGTTTAATAATTGCAAATAAAAAAATACTAAAATACGAAATTTGATAAGGGCGAAAACATAGTAAACAGCAGATTCTACGAACAGTAATCAAAGCGGTAGTTTCCGTTGGTGTACGGCCAATCAAGCTGTTTAGTATACTGAAAGGGATATACTGTCATCTTTAGAAATTAACTGTGTAATAATTGCAAATAAAAAAATACTAAAATGTAATGTGAAGTCTGCTAAACACAAAAAATCTTGCACGTAAAAAAGTATTAAGTAAATGTAAAAGTCAAAGTTAAACGAAGAGCCTTTGACAACAAAATTAAAATTGATACCTTGATAGTTCATAATGAGTAAACCTTGAGTAAGCTTGAAAAGAGCAAACGTTATTCAGGATTTTGCTTTGCGGTGAGCGTAGCTAATATTATTACCGAACCTAACTATTGCGAGTACAAACTATGTTACATGTCACAAAGTTTTTCTTCAGAAAATCAGCTGTTTTTAGTAAAATGCGGAAAAACAACAAAATATTTTGAAATTCCGTATCCAGAATCGTAATCCGCGACCTTGATTACATAGTATAGCAGAAAAAAAAGCCCAAAAATATTTTGGAAAAATCAGCAGTTTTTTTAGTCAAAATTGCGGGGAAATGGCAGAATGAATGTCAGATTTTATTACTGAATCGTGATCAGCGATCTTGATTACATACAGTAGGATGGTTTTCTACTAACGAGGAATAGTAGGACCTCATGAGTCTGAAATTGTCAATTTTTTTCTTTCATGCAGATAGACCGTCGCAAAAAACGTACTCTTGCAAAATTTCAGGATGCACCTCTCTGATGTGCTAATTTTGTTGTAAAAATATTTTTACGAAAAAAATTCTGAGATTTTTTAAATGGAAAATTATATGGATAAATCTGAGGTACCACATGATCAACTTTCTCACTTTACCCATGCATATCAAAACCAAGAAATGCTGCCATAAAATCTCGTTCCATGAGATTTTTATCTTGTAATAAGATCAGCAAATCAAAGAGGTGCAACCTGAAATTTTGCAAGAGTACGTTTTTTGCGACGGGCTATCTGTCTGAAAGAAAAAAATGACAATTTCAGACTCACGAGGTCCTACTATTCCTCGTTAGTGATTTTCCGAAAAATCGTTTTGACAGCTCTGGCAGTTTTTCACGTACCTACAGCTATGCATTTGATACACAAAAAAATACCGAAAAAGTAGCTAACTGATAAGTTGTGAGTATTATTGGTTGCGTACTTGTGCCAATAAAGTTTCTTTACATGTCTTATTCTGTTAAGAAGAATAAATGCATAAGCGTTACTGTTGTGAATTCAGGTTAAAGTCTTTAAGTCAAGTGAACAGTCAACCTATTCTACAAATTAACTCGGTTTTTATAATTCAAATGCAATTTTCGGAATGTTACTGTTTTACATCCTTAAAGGAGTTAAAGAATTAACGAATTGCTTCTGAGTTATAGGATTTTTTAATCACGGGGAAGTATATACCATTGACTACAATGCGTTGCAGGAATAAATTGGTGAATTTTTTAAATCTCTTCATTGAGGTTAGTACTCCAGCAAATTACCAGTAGGTAAGTAGGTGGTGTTTTACAAGTAAACGCTTTTTACCGCTTAATATTTTTACATCTCATTTCGGATATTTCGTGTCTCATTCTGTAGATGTGGCTATAACAACGCATTTGTTATTTAAGCAGGTAATAAAGAAAACATGATAAAATAAAAATGTTTATACGTGGCAGTAAAGTTTTGATGGATTTATTATCTTTACAGAAATAGCCCCAAATAGGATAAGTTTACATACCTTAAAGCCTTAAGCTACAGGCAAAACAAATATTCAGCGGAGAGTTGATGATTTACATAGAAATTTAAAGACAAACTCGTTGAGTGCTTTATTATTTATAAAAAAATATGCTATAGACAATTTAAGTTTTTACAGTTAAGTTCTTCCATGTTTGATGACAATTGGAGAATATTTGATTCATGATATAAGATTCGACAACACCCGAGCTTTACATGGCTTTTACTGACAAATACATTAGCTTCTTGCATTGTGTACAAGCATGTGCTTTCTTAAACCACTTCTACTCACATAACCTTTGGAACATAATCGACAGAAAAAGGGTTTTTCAATAATATGACGGCGAAGATGCTCGTGCATGACATACTGGTGAAAATATCCTTTGGGACAAAACACACACCAAAAGTTCATTTCAGAATTATGTACTCTCTTTTCGTGAATAGCTAGATATTCCCGTGAGCTATAAATTTGGCCACATGTTGCACATGGAAAATTGCGAATGCTCTCGTGAACTCGACGTACGTGCTGTCTAAGTAAAATAGTACGAGCAAAACTGGCATTACAGAGTGAGCACTTGTGGAATTTTGGGAGAGTGCGGCTAGAATGAGTCTCTTCATGTCTTCTTTTTGTGCCTAATTGAGCAAAGGTTTCCTTGCAAATTTTACATTTGTAGGGCTTTTCTCTGGTATGCAATGGAAGGTGAATTTCCACTTCTTTCTTGGTAAAAAATGTTTTCCCACAAATGTTGCATTGATGAGTTTTGTTCTCGCTGGATTGATGGCGTCTTTTGTGTGCAGTTAGGCCAAGTTTGAACTGAAATTGTTTATGGCACACATCACACTCGAACGGTTTGTCTGTTTGGTGGCTTTGCTTGTGTCGTGCTAATACATGTTTATTGTAAAATACTTTCCCACAAACGCTGCATTTGAGTTCCTCTCCATTGAACTTATGCTGAAGTATTTGATGATAATTCAAACTACGTTTCGAAGACAACGATTTCTGGCACAACTTGCACTTATACACCTTTTCTTTTAGGTGGCTTTTAATATGGTCAAAAAGGTATGCTTCTTGTGGAAACCTTTTTTCACAAAGATCGCACGTGAATGGTTTGGCTGTGGAATGAGTCCGAGTATGAACGAGCAAACATTGCTTCGCTTTGAATCTTTTAGAGCAAATGTCGCATTCGTAGGGTCTCTGATTTGAATGAACAATTTTATGACTTTTTAAATCTTGTTTTTTAGAAAACTTCTTTTGGCAAACGTCACACTCCCACTTCAAGTCCTTCTTTTCATGAACATACTTTCTGTGGTTTACAAGGTATTCTTTGAACGGAAATGCTTTGTTGCAAACATTACATATATAGGACTTTTTTCCTGAGCCTAGGTGTATCCTGATGTGACGCTTCAGATAAAATTTGCTTTTGAACTTCCTTCCGCACAAATTACATTCACTTTTCGGGATAATTTGGCCGGGATGTGGATGCATTAATCTTGTATGATTTTTTAAGCTTTGCTCGTACCGAAATGCTGAACTACAACTTGTACATTTGAAGGGTTTAGTTTCCGAGTGGGAGTCATGGTGAATACCTCTGTCTTTTGTGGAGCACTCCCATAAGGCCTTTTTTCCTGTTAATGATTTATTACAGAAAACGCAATTAAATCCTAGACATTTTGAATGAAAGAGTTTTCCTCCGCGGCTCGAAAGTCGATTCAATGGCTTTCTACACACTCCGCACAACAAACGGGTAGAAGAATCCCAAACTTCATCACTAGTTTTGCTATTTCCATGTTTAGCACTAGCGCCTTTGTTTAATTCGAAATGCTTCATTTTTTAAATTTGATGTTTCACAAATATTTAAATTGCGGAAATACAGTGTCAGTTTTATTTAGAAATTTGTGAGTTTACTGTCCTTGGTTAATGAGGGACAACAAATGATGGGGAATGAAAAAGTGTACATACTATTCTAAAATTCATGTTTAGGAATAAAAGAAGTCCAGCTATATTTAAAACACTAGTCCAACTAGTATTCTTTTACTTCTTTGGACATGAAGGCTCAAAGGAGTCTATTGTTTCAACGAAGATTGGGAAATTTAGGTACCTAGACACTTAAGCACTATGTCCCTACGGGATTATTAAATGTCTGAGAAGTCCAATCGTTTGCGTAAATGCTTTTTACGTGAGTGAATTCATGTAATTCTATTTATAAAAAACTGTGAAAAGGTGTCTAATCTTTTGTCTGTTGATTTATATCTACGCTATTATAAATCTCCTGTATTTATACTTAAAATATTTAGGTATGTGCCACAACCAAAGAATGGAATAACTCTGGCATTTTACTTGAAAAGCTTTTTATTCGACCAAAACAATGAGAAGCACAGAGGAATGCAGAACGAAAAACTTTCCTGAAACTTTGACTTTCCTTTCTTTAAGCTCGAATAATGCATTTCAGGAACATACGAAAGGCCTTACATGTTTCAGCTACATCTCAATCTAATAGACTCATTATCTAGGAAGGGAAGTGCGTCTCGTCACGTCCACTGTCAAGAAACACATCGAAATTTAATGCAATGATAATACACACCGAACTGGCGCAGTTAAAACAGTAACAATAACGTAGCTGAGTGCAGATATATGTTGTCTTTTTCATCCTGTTATAATGTCCGGCTGATACTGTTGACCATTACGTCCCATAAATTGTCAAAAAATTTATGCTTCATATAAATATCACAACAGCATACATGCAAATTGTTTTAATCACCGATTGCCGTTTAGTTATAAAATTTCAAAGTTTTATTGTAACAATTTTATTCAGTTTTTAAAGGGGTTTCGAATGAGCTATTACAAGGTATATGTTCTAGTTGAGAAAATTCTTTAAAGGTATTTTACCGTTGACCGTTAAAGAATTTTGAAATTTCAAATACACAGACTGGCTTAGATTTTCAAGGGCTTTCGAATATGCTATCACAAGCCATATGTTCCAAATAAAAAAAATTCAACCGTTGACCCTGTCGTTAATACCCGACCTAAAATTCCGAAAAACAATAGGGTTCGTCCTCAATACGCAAGAAAGCTTTGTTCCAAATTTCAGGTGCATCGGTGACCTCGTTCGAGAGTTATCGATTGGGCAGACAGACGGACAGACGGTCACGTCAATCTCAATACGCGCTTAGCTACGCTCAGTTACGTAATAAATACTGACAAGCAGTGTGATATATATGTAAATTAGAAAGAAAAAATATGGTCTTATCATGTGTTCGCAGTTCTTACCATAATGGCTTGTTTACATTGAGCTGCTGCAACTGCAGTTTGAGTTAAAGTCAAGTTAAAATGTATATGCGCAATGCAGTTGATGTGAAAAGAAGCGTAGCATACATGTAAATGATATACGCAACATACAAACTTATTGAAAATGTTCTCCATTAAGAATCAGGCATCCGTTTTTGACAAATCAAAATAGATGACTCTTGACAATTTTGCTTACAAAACGAAATATATTCAAGCCAAGGAAAAAAATCAAATTCCTTTATCATGTTTCGAAATATTGGAATTATTCAACATACTAACTGATTAAGAGATTTATAGTTTATCTCTGGAATCAGATCAAAACGAATTGGAGGAGCATAGCGAGATTAATAACGATTTTGAAAGCTTCCATTGTATGCTATCGAAATGCTCTGAGGCTTTAAAGTGCATTGATAACTTAAGGTGCTGGTTGTTGTTATTTAAATATTTAGACATGTTCTAGCATCTGCAGCGCAATCACACTTTAGATTTTGTTTTAAACAAAAGAAAAGGAGTCTTTGAAAGACTGTGCATTAAAAAATTTTACTCTGCCAAATAAACTTTATATTAATGTAGTAAGACTGTAGTACAACACCACCCTAACATATGTTTAATAATTGTGATAGCTGTTCATTACAAAACCAATTAATGACAATTATATTGAATTTGTGTATATAATTTTCTGATTAGAAACACGTGATCTTCTACAGAAATTTTTACATATTTGCAGTTCCATATTAGAAACGAAAGAGCTTTCCTTCAAACTTTCATTCAATATAAATCATCGTGCCACCAGTTATTAACAAATGGAGGCCTTTTCTGAGTATCACTGTCTTCCCACTCTTTTCGGTAATCTGAAATAAGGGCAGCGCCGTACCATATATTCCGCGGCCAATTAAAAATTGCGATCAAGTCGTCCAGATCCTTCCATGTTTTCATGTTCTTTGATCTATTCAAGTCGGTAATGATCTCATCGCAAGCGTCGTCTAAAACGAGCCGTATTTTTTCCGAGTAGTTTAAAATTTTCTCTTCAGCATAGGTTTCCTCTAAGCCACGTCTGGCGACGACATCTGGACGATCAAATCAAGATAAATTATTTTAAACAAAATCAATTGGATAATGTAAGTATTGCCTCTAGCTCCGCATGTGCTGATTGCATTATGTATTTACCTGAAGCAGCCATCTTTATATTTTTCTTGAGGCTGCTGCAAAATTCAAAACTCGTGATGTTACCCGTCCTGTTGCTCGGCAGTTTGTATGGAAGGTCGGATTTAACAAAGTCCGGGGAAAAGAAACCACTTAAAATCACCGCACTATTTTTCCAGAGAGATCGGTTCAAGTCACTGACCACGTCGTTGCAAACGGGATCCTTGTACACGTCATTTGGAAATTTTACTATATAATCTGCAGATTTCTCGATAAAGTCTTCCGTAGGCAACCGCTTTAAGAATAAATCTGAAGATAGAACCCATATTAGTTTAGATTGCAGCACAAGTAAAACACGAACCCAAAATATTTTTTATATTATATTTGTATACAACTTACGTGGCGTAATCTTCAGTACCAGGATGGTTTTCATGTGAACCCAATCACAAAATTCAGTGTTTGTCATTCCTTCAGTAATGCTCAATTTAAGGTCATACGGATAAGGTATGGGAACGTCGTTCAATCGAAATACTGCGCTTAGAATTAACATTATAAATCGCTTTGTAGCGTCCATTACAGTGGTTTAACAATATTTTGGGATTCCCTTTTAATGAAAGCTGAAGTTAGAAAAAATGGTAAGTTAATTCTGATTAGGAAACTGGAAATGAGAGGCGATGGGACATAAAATCTTAAAGAAAACACATGCAGCATGGATTTAATATGGAACATTTAGTCTTTCAAAAATAAGCTGCTTAGCAAACTGTCCTCGGTACTTATGTACGGAGAATACATCTTCAATAAAAGATTAAGGATGAGAATTGTTCATGTTCATTTCCATGCCAAGGTGTGGACCAGAAATACAATTCTCCAATACGTTCGTGAACAGACCTAAATTACATTAACTTCTTTCGTCAGTTAATATGTACCTTTCATGAATACCTTCAGGTTCGTTTCACTACTCCTCGCTAACATGATCAGAACTACCTATTAATTAGCTATCTGTCGTCTGCTAAAAAATGTATGCTGGAATTTATATGGCCAAGTTCGACAAAAACATAGTGTAATATTTCCATTAGGCAAAACCAACTTTTCAGTGTCATTCCATTCTTTTTTCCTTTCTTACTGCTTCTTGTAATTTCTTTTAAGCGGCTTATGTATAGTTGTGGACTTATTAATACGATATTTTGATGCTGGTTTTTTGTTAAATTTTGTGATTTTCACTTAGAAGTATACCCTTTTTAGTTACGTTATTATCGCAGTTTTAACAGCTCTATTTTGAGTAAATTTGTTTTCTGAGGTTAAGACTCAGTTATTGGCTTGAAACAGATTATTGCAACTGGCGGAGAACACAACTTTTTAAAGAAGCGGAAGGCATCAAATAATAAAATATTATTGAAGCATTTAGAAAGACAAAACATCACTACCCCAACCATCAAAATTTGACATGTAGTCTTACATGTTTAGGGATTTATGAGATTTTTTGTGTGCATTTTAAGCAGGGATCAACAATTCATATTTAACCTCTAATCCCTTCTGCGTAATCTTCAAATCGCCTGAAGCAATGGTAGTCGCACTATGGCAAAAGGTAGGCACCTGTGGCTTCCAAGCTTTATTCACAAGCTGAATATTTTTTCTCCTTCTTTGTCAGTTTAAAAAAGCAAACTGAACTCTGAGAAAAAATTTCTTGAGAAATTTTGTAGCCATATTGCAAACACTCCAAATATGATTTTTTAATAACTTTGTTAGTAGAATATTGTGATTGCTTCAAAACTAAAGCGGACCATCAGAGCCAAATGAACAAAACTTTAAAGATTCGTTCATGGGACAAGTAGTTTAAAATGGGACGGCGGTAATGTACAAAATCGGTAAAACTTTGTCAAGATACATTGATTATTTGTAAAACAAATCAAACTGGATTGTGAAATTTCAAGTAAATTGTGGAATCCTGGTCTTGCTAAAGCCTGAGACTGTCAAGGGCGTGGCGTGCTTAAAGATATTGAAGTTTCTAAATTGGCAGAAATTATTAAGCAAAGAATATGAGTAAAATTCACAAGTGCCCCGTGTGTTCGAAGCATGTCCATAACTTCGCTGTTCATGTTCGGACTCATTCAAATCATAGACCATACAAGTGTTCCTTGTGCGATGCAAAATTTAGAGAAAATGGGATTTTAAAAACCCATACATTGATACACTCTAAAAATAGACCACTTTTTCCGTGTAAGTTTTGCGAAAAGACGTTTTTACACGAATCATTTGTAAAACGGCACATTCAAAAGATTCACGAGGGATTTTTTCACTATTCTTGTGTGTTTTGCTACAGAATGTTGTACAGCTTACAAGAATACAGCGACCACATCTTGCGACACATCCACGAAAAACCGTTATTCTGCTCATTTCAAGATTGCGGCAAAAGCTTTGTCTCTGCTAGCGAAAAGATAATTCACTTCCTTCACAACCAAAAACTTCAAAACCAAAAGCAACCTAAACAATCACGTAAAAATAATTCACGATATCAAATCTCGCCAGCAATATAGGTGTAATTTGTGTGAAGAAACATTCGTCAGGAAATGTTGGATGAAGCGCCATATTCATCGCCAGCATACAAAGGAAACGTTATTTAAGTGCGGAAATTGTAAGAAAAGATTCCTTTCGAAGGCTGAAATGGAAAGACATGAGTCCATTCATCATCTTCAAACTTCAAGAAACCATAAATGCTCACTGCAACGCACGGCTTAGACACAAGGAATACTTAAAAAGTCATATTCGGCGGTGCCATACTTTAACTGCGCGGTTTGGATGCAAATTATGTGAAAAAAGTTTCAAGAGTACTCACGAACTACTGACACATGAAAGCCGAGTTCACGGTTTTAGAGAGAGGCCATACTAGTGCGTATTTTGTTTGAATAGTTTCTACTCAAAGGATCATCTCTTCTACCACCTCCACACTCATATTGAGGAAAAGCCATATCCTTGTTGGATATGCGAGGAAAGTTTTGGAACTACTTCAGGTCGAGCACAGCACATGAGACGAAGCCACAATTACAAAGGTGAATCATGATCATTTTGTAGACATCAAATCATAAAAATAAAATGTTTTTGTAGCAAAATATTTTCCCGATTTTAGGACGCTGGATTGCATCGTGGGACGCTGTGTCCGGAAATACATCTCATGCTGAATGAAGTTCAACAAAGATTCCCCACCTAATTCTCGAAGCGACAAAATTGCAGATATTGATGTGAAGAATAAATAGGTATATTTATTTTCGTCAATTTTGTAAGTCTTTGAAAATAAATTCTTTATCAATCACATCGATCCCGTAATTTGCTATTATTCAGAATCAACGGTAACACGTCAAAGTATGAAATAAGTGAATGAAAAAAGTTTAAAAAAGCCTGTCAAATGTGCTATCACAAGTTATGTTGCATTGCAAGAAAAAAGTTTTAACCGCCTGCTGCCATTGACCGTTAGCAAATTTTAAAACACTATAATAAAAGTTCTGCTCAGTGTTCCTAGGGCATTAGAGAAAGCTGTCACGAGCCATATATTCCATTTGTAAAAAAAATTAACCATTGTTATTACCGTTAGTAGTTGACATCAAATATTCTGAAAAGAAATAGGGTTCGTACTTACGATTAGTTTACAGTCCCCTTGCTGTTACGGACGATCGGATGTGGCTCGTTTTATACGCATAAAAATTGGCCGGGCTTTTGCAAACGGAGACGACATGAATATGTGGGACCCGTTGTGTAAAACTTGAGCTTCTTCTCACACAGATCGGAGTCCGTGTGATCTGGAGATACACAAATGTCACAAATCTACGCTCATTTGGTTACTTGTACACATTGCAATAAGCTACTACATATAGAACATCCAGCGGCCACAAACGTACCTACCCGCCCGGTTCCAGTAAATTCCACCGAAGCAGCCAAAGAAGACTCGGGAGACGACGCGAAGATGCCAGCCTTTTCTTGGGACTCGACCATGAATGACATAGTAGACATAAGTAGATTTAGTATTACTCGAACCAGGTATGTTTATACTTCTGATATCATACCTATTAATGTTAATTAAGAAGATTTCATTTCGTATTCTGTTTTCCATGTTTTGGATAGGATGTATGAATTGTTTTGTATTATAATCTGATTGACTGTCCTTCTCACATCCATCTAGTCTGTTTGTTATGAATTTGAGCGATGCAAATATTCGTATTTAAGTTGATGAGAGTAGATAACATTTTCATTACGTAGCTGACGTCAGCAGCGAAGTATTGATTTCGATTGGGTTGTCTGTCCGTCTGTGTACCTGTTTGTGCAGATGGTAATTTTCAAAAGAGGGCAGGGCACCGACTGACCTCGAATTTGGAAGAAAGGTTCCTGGCGTACTGGGGAAGATGCCTATATTTATTCAGAATATTAGACCAAGTATTAACGGCAGGGTCAAAGGTTGAATTTTTTACATTGCGCATATGGCTTTTAATAGATCATTCGAAAGCTCTTGGAAAACCGAGTAGGACTGTTACTTTAAAAATTTTTAACCGTCAACGGTAGGAAGCGGTTGAAATTTTTTTCCATTGGAATCTATAGCTGGTGATGGCTTATTTGAAAACCCTTGAAATGCTGAGTAGAACTGCTATTTTAATTTTTTTAAATTTGTTAACTGTCAACGGCCGCGGGAGGTTAAATATTTTTTTTATGGAACATGGCATGTAACATCTCATTCCACAGGTCTCCTTAAACTCTGAAGAGCTGTTTTCTTAGATTGTCTATGGAACTTGGCAGTCATTGAAGCATTATTCTGGGGACCATTCCTAACGCTTTTAACCTTTTCAGCATTCAGCTACGTCGTTATCGTTGCTTAACAGCGCTAGTTATCAGGTATTGTGAATCTGAGAATCACGGACTTATTGTAACCCCTGAACTTTTCAATTAGGCTTTATTCTCAATTGTTCTATTTGCGACGCAGCTGAATCATGTGAACTTGTGAACGCTGCCACGAGATCAAACATTAATAGTTCCACGTGGCTAAAGTGGTATAATAGCTAATGGCATTGAGAATTTAAAAGCAAAATCATGCACGAAAGATTGCCTTTAATGTGAACTCAATGTCCGTTCTTCAATGACAAAAATCGCTCAAAATTTTAATTTTTAAGAAGTTCAGTTTTATTCATAAAATTTAATATGATGTAGAAACGTTATTCATAACATTATTACATAAAAAGATTGCACATAGTATTTATATGTATAATAAGCAGCGCACAAACATCCAAATAGATTATCAAGAACTGAAATCATAACGGTCAAATTTAATGGCATCGGTCCATATGCAGCTTCATCCCAGTCCTCAGTGCAAATGAAGCCAAACAAATTGGACACTGGAACGGTCTTTCGTTGATGTGTGCACGGAGATGGTAGGACAGCCTGTACTGCTTAACGAACCCTCGATTACAAAACACGCAGAAGTGGGAATTCATTTCGGAAGGGTGTAACAATTTTGAATGCTCCGCAAGACTTTCCCGTGTTATGAAAATTCTACAGCAGTCCGGGCATTTAAACCGGTCTGAACCATGGCATCGCTTGATATGGATCTTCAAAGAACGGGTGCAGTTAAAGCGAACATTGCAAATTGAACATATTTCGGTTTTTGGAACACTTGGATGGTTTTCGGACTTGTGACCAAGCAGTTCACCATTTGTAAAGAAGGATTTCAAACAAATTTCACATTTGTGAGGTCTTTCTCCGAGGTGACGTTTTAAATGTTCTTCCATTTCCCTCTTCGTAAAAAACGGCCTCCCGCAAAGATAACACTTATGTTCCTTTGCCATATTCCCATGAATTCGCTTCTTGTGAGTAAATAAGTTATCTTTCGATCGATAGATTTTCTCGCACAAGTCGCACTTGAAATGTAGAACCTCCAAATGTGTACGGACATGCTTTTTTAAATGTGATTTGTCAAAAAACGCCTTCCCACATTGGCGACAAATGTTTGATGTCTTGATTTGATATGTCTCACGATGCTGAAGAAATGTGTGTCGCTTTAAATGCGAATGTTGATTGAATTCTTCAGGACAAATTCGACATTTGTAGGGCTTCTCATTTGTGTGTGTACGGAAATGTGTGGTTTGTTCATTCCGTGTGTAAAAACTTTTTCCACAATTGTCAAACTTGCAGATGTAAGGCTTTTCCTGGATATGTCTTAATATGTGATCTTGCTCGTGAAGCGGATTTAGAGATCACGTTAATGCAAAATACACAAAGCACTTTACTTGTTCTAGTCTTCTCATGGACCTCTGCAATGTGCCTTTTGAGTGTGTCATCTGCTTTATAGGCTTTGTTACATAATGTACATTTGAACGGTTTCAATGTACTATGCGAGAGGTTGTGTGTGCGCAAGTGTCCCAGTTGCTTAAATCGTGCTGGACAGATTTTGCATTGATAAGGCTTTGTATTCGTGTGAACTCGCATGTGAACAGATAAATTAAAAACGTCTTTCATGCACACACCACACTTCCGCCTTGTACTCATTTTTGGCTTGTAACTTTTAGTAAAACAATCCAACTTTTAGAAGCCTATACCTGTTGATTAGTATCTCCGTAAGTGAGCACATATGTGTATGATCTTTCTTTGACAGAATCCAAACTAGTAATAAATATTCGTTTTTTTTCCTGCCCGTCTATCTTTATGCCAGCTTAAAGCATTTTTTTGGCTGTGGAAAAGTACTTGGTTGAGTATAGATAATATCTGGGATACAAAAGAATATTTTCTTGGTATACAATTGCATTTTTTACGGATACTTAAAACTCTGACACCAAACTTGCCTGACATTTATTGAATAGGACTAGTAGTTTTTGTATATATTTTTGTAGGAGAGGAAAAGGAAAATGTTTTATTTCTTTCTATCTACGCAACAGAAATAGATATTTTGGTGGGTTCGTGAGGTAGCGTGTTGTTTTGCTTCATGAAAGTTTTTGGACGACTAAAAGGGAGTTCTGCTGGGCAGGGGTGATGGATGCATCGATACCTGAAGAGGGTTTTCGTGGAAAATCAAGTGGTTTATGAAGGCTTTTAACGCATTTTTTAAACATTAAGCTCTGTTAGAAGATTTGTTAATTTCATCTTCACAAAAATGGTTTTAAAAAATAACGGTCAAAACCGAGCGTTGAGTCAACCCAAGCCACATATTTTGCAACATTCAGCCTTTAAATTCCTGATAAACATCCATCGTTAGTGAACACACTTGATGTATGTATTACGTTTTGCTCTCATCGCCAGTTTTGCAGAAATCAAAATGAAATTACTTTAAGACTTTCTTAATGTATAGGGATCGATAACTGTTGCTTTGACATCAAACTTTGAACAACATACGATACGAATATCTAATAAGCCTTATTATTTAAAAATATATATCTCATTGAAATGTCAACAAAACTAACTTTGTCCATTTCCCAAAAAATAAAAATAAAACGATCAGTATTGCAATTAACTATTCAGTGCCTTAACCTTAATTTTTCATTCTCGAAACTGGCCCTTAAACCATTTTTATTAATACGTAAGTTTTATTTCTTTCTAATTTCCGGAATTTGTTTCCGTAGAAAAATGAGGGCTTGTGGTAAGTGTTAAAATATTCCTCTCTTCTATACGTATCACTCATATTACGAAGCTAGAAAAGTGACCAACATCACTTTGTGATTTTCGGCTGCTGATAACCTCTGCAATTTTTTTTATTGTGACAGCAAGTGAATCAATAATGCACGTCCTATCTCTCAGCAAATATACTATATCATTGACTGACCAAAATTTCATACCAGTTGCAAATAAAGAACAGGTTGGTCCTATTTAAAGTTCGTTGATTTTTGGTTTATTTTTAATTTATAAGAATTGCCTCTGAAGTTGTAAAAAATTCAATATCAGCATATCAACATGAGAAACATAAGTAGACAGCATAATTGTACTCACACGAGTCATACGAATCATTTTTGCATTGAAGTTTAGTCAGGTATTCACGTAAGGATACACCACTAAGGCCTGTAGCCGGGAGCAAACTCACACTGGCGCCCTGAAACGTAAAACGACAAATGAATGTCACGGACATGATTAATAAAAAATAGAATTTCAAGTTGATTAATTACCACCATTTATTGCGTTGAATGAGCTCGATTGATATGGCAGGTTAGGGTGCTTCGCAATTTAAACCTTGCACTACAAATCGAGCATTTGTGATTGTTTAGTCCATCAACCTCATGTGTTGTTTCGTGTTTACGAAGATATGATTGGGCAGCAAATGATATTTCACAATGTTTACAAGTGTAAGGCTTTTCTCGACTGTGAGTGTACATATGACTTTCCAGTTCCACATACGTAAAGAATCTTTTTTTGCAAAATACGCACTCAAATTCCATTTCCTTTCCTCCATGAGCCCGCATTTGATGGCCGCTCAAACCAGTTTTGGAACGGAACGCTCTATTACAAAGATTGCACTTGAACGGTTTTAAGTTTGAATGCCTTCGAATGTGAGATTTAAAATCAGAGTTATCATAAAACTTCATTCCACAAATCCTACATTCGTTAAAGGATACAGCTCGACATGTTTCTGGATGATGGGATAATTGATGACGCTTTAAATGCGGATACTGGTTAAATTCCTTCCGACATATATCACATTTGTAAGGCTTCTCATTCGTGTGCAAACGGAAATGCATGGTCATATCCCATGGCGTGTAAAATGTTTTCTCACACTCTTCGAATTGGCATGAAACAGGTCTTTCCTGAATATGCCTAAGAATGTGAATTTGTTCGTGGTACGATTTGGAGATAACTTTTTCACAAAACACGCAAACAACTTGTTGGCTTTTATGATGAACCACTGCGATATGGAGTCGGAGTCTGTAATCTGATTTGTAGGAGTTCTTGCAAACTTCGCATTTGTACAATCGTTTATCCGGGTGTACCAAGTTGTGTGAAATTAAGTGACCGCTTTGTTTGAATCGTGATGGGCACTGCGCACATTTGTAGGGTTTTTCATTTGTGTGAGTTCTCATGTGAATTGATAAATTGAATACTTTTTTAAAACACGATTTGCATTTTTCTTTTTTCATTTTAAAAATTTTGTTTGGATTAGAAGCCAGAATAGAATTGCTATATTTGACGGTCTACCGCAAATAGCAATTGAAAGAAGTTTCTTCATCATTGGTCAGATTACTCTCCGCATTTATGAAATTTCAATTGCAAAGAATTACTGAAACATGTCTCCACGACAGTGCCTTACTTAAGAATGGACACATTTGCTCCTTGGTTGAAATTAGGCCACTTGTTTTAGGCTTACATCTTCCAAATGATTATTTCTTAATCCGGTGCATTGGTGCACTTAAAATTCTGGCATAGAATTTATAAAGTTACCTTCGGCGTATTATCTTCTCACTTGAAAATGAAACACATTTTTTTCGATTTAGGTAGGATTAAGATGTGGATCTGCTGCATTTAAACCCCAGTAAAACCTTTTTAAAATTAAGCCGAAGCTTAGACAAATGCTGCTATTTGAACGGCTTATGGATTAAACTAGGTTTCTTTTCATGATCATGTCCCTGTTGGGGAACAATAAAATAATATGAGGAGTAGAATAGGGCTAAGCGAAACCTTCTTAAATGTTAAATGTTAAAACATTGCCATAGGCATGATGGGAAAAGTGTACATCAAAATCGACATGTCCAACTAATGACTGTTCCAACTATATAAGTAGAGTCGCTTAATTGTACACAACATCGGAGAGCAAGCTTATATGTCCTTACATATATTTTACACGAATTCCGAATACGACACTTTCCGAAATCAATTTCAGTTTGACATTTTTGTCACGAAATAGAGTTACTGATTCGGGCAAAATATGCACTTTGAAGCCAACAAGTGCTTCACTCTTTAATTGCAAATACAAACTGAAGAAAAACATTGCAAATGTATAATTCTGTAAATGATGCTAGCTAAACTGTACGCTTCTATGTATCTTGTATATTAATGTGTCATTGATTTTTTATGAGAATGCCCAAGAAAGTGATTAGCACATATAGGCCCTTAAAACAAAAAAAACACTCGTCTGAACAGCTTGAACAATATGAAATGAAGCTGTCCCTAAAGTTAATGGGAAAGCTAAAAAACAGAAACCATTATAATGTAGAAAAATTAGCTTTGATGAGCTATATTTCTCTGGGGTGATGTGAACTCAGATGGGAGGTTATGGAAATAAACTTTGGAAATGTAACTTCGGAATTATTGTCACTGTCACTAGCTTTTAACTTTATTGCTGTTTAAGCGAATGAGCTGCTGAGCCTGCAGATCGGCTCGCAGTGTTACAATAATTTGCTTCTATTATGATGATGATTGTGATTTGATCGACTTGGGTTTAAATAGGAACATGAATTATTTAGGTAACTAACTTACTTACGATTTGAGAAAGAAGAATGCGGAATGATATGCGAGCATTGACACGTGGAGTGAGAACGTTGATGAAATGATGAGGAACGTAGTTCCACAATCATTACAGTAACCTTTTCGGAAACTTAAATACAAAGCGGAAACACAGTCAAAATTACTTGGACTGAATGGTTCGTTGCAAGCAAATTGTGCGTTGAAAGAAAAAAATAATCGACTAATGTCACAGAACTGACTATTGACATTGGCTAGTATTTATATATATACTTACGTTAGAGCATGACTTGATCGGATTTGCTGAGACTAATAACCCTGTGTATTGGTTGGCTTATTTTGAGTTGAACATCTGAAAGATATTGTACCGAGCGAGTTCTTGTATGTTTAAAAGGCATTGCCGTGCTTGGCGGGTTTATAAAACTTTCAGGCTTTCCTATCAGGTTATGCTTTATTGCTTAAGAGAATAAAAACTCCAAAAATTGTAAAAGAAAGTGGAAAATTAATTTATGGCAAACCTTTTACCGCCAATAGTTTATTCGCGTATTCAACATTTGCTTGGAAGTGAATATACTAATTGTATTTTTACAATTAGTCCGTCATTCTAAAGAAAACCCGTCGCCGTTGTTTTCCACAATAATTTTTTGTTGTAAGAATGCCTGCGTTAATAATTACAACTCGTCGGATCACAAATCTCGTGGCTTTAAAATAATATTTGATACGACTTAAAACAAAAATAATATTTTCACGTTTCAAATGAGGTGGTAGAGCTTCAACAAGGAAGCAAACACTTGCAACCAGTAAACCCCCGACAAGGATGAGGAAAATTGCCAAAATATTCCCTTCCATTGTGGGTTCCTTAGCCTCATTTGTAGGGCCTGAGTCCCAGCCACTATTGAAGGATGAACCACCGCGAACAAAGTCCATCCACCAGTTCCATAATCCAGCTGATTCAATAGCCTTGATTCTATTGATAAGATATAATGGTGGAAACTGTCCCGGTGTTAGGACGTAAAAGTTGTGATGAATATTCGAGTATACTTCTTTTCCAATATACACCGACTTCTTACCAGATTGCTTTAATTTTTTTGCATGTGCTTTGGCAACATGCTCAGGTAATATCATTGCAGTGCGGTCACATTTATCAATAAACTTTGTCCAAAATTC
>JAHZMX010004848.1:0-30331 GCA_027743895.1 Seira musarum
AGCTTTCGCTTGCACAATGATCGAGGCTATCGAAAAAATCTTCGTAAATGACTACTATAGGCAATATTACATATATACAAATGACGACTTACTAGACAATCAAATTATAACAAATAAAATGAATTAATAATCATGAATAATATTAAAATGGATTCTTAACTAATCAATTCTTAAATCTATGCATTTAAATTGTAAGTGTAAACTAATTATAATTGGCAAATAATCCTTAATTAACAGTAACATCATGAAATGGGAAAGACCAAAATTTCATATTTAAAATTCCCGCTGTCTTAGTCTACTCATCTCGATGCATTAAGTGAGGATCCAAGAGAGTAGTCAAGTGAGAATCCAAGGTGAGTAGGTGATGATCTCGGTGAGTATCAAGTGAGTATCCAAGGTGAGTATCCCGGGGAGTATCTAGGAGAGTATCCCGGTGAGTATCCGAGCGAGGATGAGAGAATCCAGATGACAATCCGACGAGAAGCTGAGGAGAATTCAGGGCTTCATTCTGATTTCCCAGTTTCTTCATTTCTTCGCGATTCCTACCGAAGTCCTAGCTTCGCCTCCCAACATCATTTTTGACCACAAAGCTTGGTTAGTATTGAAATTGGTCAAAATCGGACCATGGGGTCACGAGATATAAGAAAAATAGTGCCAAAAATTCCATACCAGAGAGTGGCATTTCAAGTATAACTTATGCTAACATTAACATTTTCATAATCAAAATGTATTACGCAAGACATTTCCAATGGGAACCAATATTCCGTTGTAATTATTACAAATTCAATCTGTCAGTCAGTTAGCAGGATTGGGATCGATACAATTAAGATCCTGAGCTGAAAATTCAAATCATTACAGAGGCCTTCAATAATAATGTCTTGCATAAACTAAAATTCACAGAGATTCTGGAAGACACCCTAATCAAAGCAACGAAAGTTAGGAATAGCTCTCTTCCTTAACTAGGAATTCGTACTTCAAATTCCAAAGGTCAACTCCATGTCACAAAACTGGTTTAATGAGGACAAGACTTTTCAACTATTAAACGTAGAAACTTGTAGTTAGTTAATACAGGAAGACATACGCTGGACAAATCAATGAAAATTAGGAATTTACTTCCTTTCGTTATTACGAATGTGTGTTTCAAATTTCAAAAACCAACTCCATGTCGCTAACTGTTTCATACAATATCATTTTTTGTCTGATATAAACCTTTACCCATGGCTCTCAAGAAGGTACTCTCAGTAGGTTTTTTAATATTTTTTTCATTTTTGTTTTTAGCTTTCGGAGAGAACTTATTCTGTACAAGATCACGGTGTTTGCAGTAGTTTCGAGACATTGCAAGGCTACTTAAGCTATGGCAGGGGTATGAATGGATTTTATCTCCATAATGTATTTCGACAAGTACTGTTTGCTTAGTTGGGTAATATTTGTCATTTTTCTTATTTCAAGCGTGCTAAGCCCCAATTTCCAGAAATCCTTCTGCACGTTTTTGAGTCCTTTCAATATTTTGAACCTGACAATAATTGTGGTTGTCCGCAAGCAAAAGTGGGGAAACGTGACGATCACGCTTGGACAAAATTTGTGCCGCAAGTAACGGTTAAACCCTTTGCCGCCGTTAATCATGGAATTGAAGAGGTCGATGGACTGCCGCGCCATCCGGATTGCGAAAGTACTTTTAGTTGGGAAGCTTTTTGTTACGGCTTGATCTCTCTCCGTGAACATTCCGAAGACGAAAAGCTCAATGAAAAGACTATCAAAATATTACAAAATATTGAGTCACAAACAAAAAATCTAGCCAAAACATAAAACATTGAACATATAGCAAAATATTTACAATACAGTACAGAAAACTAGAATATTTATTGATTTTTTTCCAGTTTCTAAGAAGTTCCAACAACTTCAAGCTCTGACTATGGCGAGAGGAACGTACCCGTTGTCGACAACCACATACACCAGACGGCCCTTTCACGTGTTGAATTTCTGTTCAAAGCCGTGCTAGAGTACAAAAAAGACCATAAGGATGAGGAATATGTATCCGGACAGACGTTTTCACAATGTTTAGAAAATCAGGGAATAAAGGGCAAAACAAAAAATATAGATCACTCAATCGGCCACATACGCGTAAGACAAACTTTTGATTGGATGAGCCAGCACCGTTTGAAAATTTGGTAAATGTATGTCAATTTTATTTCTCAAATTCAGTTTACGCCCGATGATAGAATATTGAGTTTCGATATGTTCGAACAAAGTTTTATTCTGTTTGGCAAATCAGAAGTAAGCAAGAGTCTGCTGAAACACAATGGCGCAAAACATGGAAAAACATCTTGAAGGTGAGACACAAATAACAACTATTGTTTCTAACAAAGTTGTAAATATAAAGGATTATGTAACCCATATATTTAGAAATATCTTCATGAGGTGGACAATAGTGGAAGAGAAACCCCTACCTTTTTTAGATGAGGGTTGGAACCGATGGAGAAACATATATCAAATGGCCCAGTGAATTAAAACAAATAAACTAATTTTTTATTTTTTTGCAGATTAAAAAATTGTAAGGAAATAACATTTAAGGTCAGGTTTGACTTATTTAAACAATATTGGTATTTTCTCCAACATAGACAAAACTGTCACGATAGCCCAATAATCCCGAAATTCATTTAAACCATTCCTTGACCATTTCAAAAATCCATTGGCTCACCCGGAGACGGATGATTTGCTGGCAGTGGTGCTATTTTGAATTTGACAGTCATTGTCAAAATACTTCAATTAGATAAATGTTACGAATATGTGCAAAAAAGTAGGTGCTAAAGTAAGTTAAATCAAATCAGTGTGATTCATTATAATTTTTATGCATTAACTTACTGTTTCAGATCGCAAAACAGACGGACATGGCGTCTCTGGCCACAGGCCGGTGAAACTCATGGAACATGGAATCTAGTGTGTTCGTACCTATGCGCGTTAGGCGTGTGTCACGGTCGTGTAATGGCCACTGTATGAGCTATACATTTTCGGCAAATTATAAACTAACTAACATATTATATAAACTTATCCTAATTAGTAAGTCATCTTTCAGAACGCTTTTATGAGTCTTTTGTACGTTTTGTCAGAGATTTCGTGCTCAGTGAGTATAACAAGCAATTCTTTTTTGTATGAAGAAAAGCGCAATCTGATGTTTGAGTAAGTTTTATAATTAAAAATGTCGCATCTGTATAGCAAATCTGATATAACTTGACAAATTGACTTTCTACTACTACGTATCATCAGGGAATAAAAATCCTTTTGAGCACGGATGATCCTATGATGTTTTGTGATGCAGAAAATCCCCTCCAAGAGGAATAAAGACAACTAAAAAATACATGGTGCTCATTAAAACCAGTTGATATATGTTATATCAAATACTGTTCGATGTGGTTTTCTCACCTTCCTATTGCGGTAAGTTTCCTCATTTTCTTTCTTTCTCATTTTCTTCAATATCAGTCATTGGTTTAAGAATCATGTTAAAATGTCATTACCAGGTAAAGAAAATAACAGTCGGACATCCTCCAGTCAACCCAAACACAACGCTACTGCCTCTCGATTTCGTAAAAGCAAAGGACGCAATTATCAAACAACGACGTGAAAAACACGGACTACAAAAAAACAATTACAAGCAAGAATCTGTAATAAAGATTTCATATTTGCAAATTGCGCAGTTTTTAATTTTATTTGCAGGCCATTGTAACATTACGAGATATTCTACAAAAAATAGTGGAGCCACATGCGGCTTTACGATTTAATTCATAAAATTTAGAATGTCAGAATTGCCTTAGAATTTACTTTAAAAAATCTAGTGGAACCAATGTGACAGCACGATTTATTTTGTAAAAACTCCTAGAGCCATTGTGATCTGGAACTTGAAACCAGCGTACCGGAAGATTATAGTTAAAACAATTCAGCTCCCTGAGCAGGATGGAAGAACTCAATCATTCATTAAAATCAATCATTTCGCTCAGCGGGCTGGAAAATTTTATTTAAAATATTCCAGCTCGCTGGCTACCAGAGATGGCTTTTTCTACTCCCGTACAATGCACTCTTAATCCGCTAACAAAGCCATCTCCGCTACCAGAGATAGCTTTTACTACTCCCGTAGAATGCACTCTTGAAGCCATCTCCGCTACCAGCGATGGCTTTTTTTACTCACGTACAATGCATTCCTCATTCGCGAATGAAGTTATCTCCTGTACGACATATATCTGGGAACGAAGTTATCTATGGTACTAAAGATGGCTTTTTCTACTCACGTAAAATGCATTCTTCATTCGCTAGCGATGCCGTCTCCGATACCAGAGATGGCTTTTTCTTCTCACGTACAATGCATTCTTTATCCGCTAATATCTCCGCTACCAGAGATGGCTTTTTTTACACCCGTAAAATGCATTTTTCATCCGCTAACGAAGCTATCCCCGCTACAAGAGACGGCTTTTTCTACTCCCGTACAATGCACTCTTCATCCGCTAACGAAGCCATCTCCGATCCCAGAGATGGCTTTTTCTACTCTTGTAAAATGCCTTCTTCATGCGCTAACGAAGCTATCCCCGCTACAAGAGACGGCTTTTTCTACTCCCGTACAATGCACTCTTCATCCGCTAACGAAGCCATCTCCGATCCCAGAGATGGCATTTTTCTACTCACGTAAAATGCATTCTTCATCCGCTTACGAAGCTATTTCCGCTACCAGGGACGGGAGCTTCTCACGTACAATGTATTCTTTATCCGCGATCATATTTATTTTTTTGCTCATCATCACTTGAATCACGGATTAGTGGAATGTTTAAGGAAGTATTGATAAACGGATTGGTTTGGTTTAGGGGGACTATTGAAAAACGGATTTGTTGATGCATTTGGGTGATACCAACTTTTGGTTCTGATTTGTATGTACTCAGTAAACAGCAATTAAGTAGCGGAATTATTTATTATTTTTTGTGGAGGGGAACAGTAAGTAAGAAATGGGTTTCATTCACACTATACATTTAAGCGAAAAGTGAATGACGGACTGAAATATTTGAAGGGATAATAAGTTACGAACGGATGGTCAGCTATTTTTAATTGAGACAAGCTGGGAGTAGTTCGTAACGGATTAATTATAATACTGCGACGAGCTGGGAATAATAAGTAACCGACTCTTTTTAATGGCAAGAAAAGCTGCGAATAGTACACGTCGCGGATTTATTGTACTAATAATGAGACATGCTGCGGTGGTAGTACTTAAAAGACTCCTTTTAATTGAGACAAGCTTGGAATAGTAACTATCGGATGTATATTAATGAGACAAGGTGGGAATGGTACGAAAGGACTTTTATTAATAGTGACACAAGCTGGGAAGAGTACGTAACGGATTCCTTTCAATGCACAGTCCGCGAAGAGTCCGTAACGGAATCTTTTTAATTGAGACAAGCTGGGACGGGTAAATGGACTCTTCTTACATTTAGCAATAGTAAGACTAAGTGGGAATCGTACGTAACGAATTTATTATAATTATGGAAAGCTGGGAATAGTAAATAACTCTTATAATAAGACTCTTTATAATACTGGGGCAAGTTGGGAATAGTGCGTAACGGATTTATTATAACAATGAGACTAGACAAGTTAGGAATAGTAAAAAACGGACTCTTTTACTGGAGCAAGCTGGGAATAGTAAGTCACGGATTTATTAAGCTGTATAAGCTGAAGTTCGAAAAATAAAGAATTCTCTACACGTAGTCGGGAAGTTATCAGAAGTGTCATCAAGTCATCAAATAGGTTTGGATCAATTCGTCAAATATTTAAGGTGTGAGAAATAACGGATTCGGTACGAGTATACTTTTGGGCATATGATGGAATTACTGCGAAGTATAATTGGCAGAAACGATATGTGAATAACACGGATTCGATAATCTTTAGGAGAAATTTGTATAACGACTTTGAATATAGTGGAGGGAATTGAATACTGAAGCTGGAACTGTCAAATACCTGCAAAGCTCTAATGTAGCTGAATAGAGAATAGCTGTTTATTAGCCAGTATGGGTACTGCGATTACCCTTGAAGTTCCCGACATCCATCCTTCCTTCCTTCCATCCCCAGCTTTTTAACATTGAAAGAACCACAAAGCATTGCAGAGTACGTGGTACTACAGGAGAAGGAAGAAATGAACACTACACAGACAGAGTCTCATGTTTCATCATTCTCATGCACTCTCTCGCAATATATGCATGGTAAACACTGCGAAGAAAAGAAACAGCACAGCCACATTCATTCTCCTTTCCTAATCCATTGTTTCACTCTCTCGCATTACGTGCATGGTAAACGCAGCAAGGAAAAGAAGCATAGCACAACCACATTCATTCTCCTTTCCTATTTCACTCACTCGTATTGCATGCATGGTAAACGCAAGCAAGGAAAAGTAGCATAGCACAACCACATTCATTCATCTTTATCTTCCTTTCCAATTCCACTTTCCACTCATTAATACGGTGCATAATACGCAGCAGACTCCTTCTCCTTTCCTTGCGCTATGCATTGGTACACATCTGCTTTTTGTGCGCGCAAGTACAGGTTCAATCCCCGTTAGCTACAATATTTTTTCTTGCAGCAATTAAATTACAAAAATCAAGAAAACAGTACTATACTTTATATTTTACGCAGATATCCATACTGGCTGAACTACAATTTTAACAGAATTTATTGATTACAAGAACATTTAATCATGTCAAGGGAGTATCTGCGAAACATTGCGTAACAAATCCGTTAGATACTAGAGAGGGTTAGACTTAGAGTGTTGCAACGAGACTCGGTTTTCCGGGATCTCGGCTCTCGCTCGGTTCTCGCTCGCAAAATGAGACGAGAACGATCTGAAATTTTGGCCACCGAGCGAGAAATGAGCGATCATTATCTGGCTTTTCCGAGACCCTGGCGATCTTAGAAAAAATCATCGCTCGTTTTATACAAACTTTTGAGTAAATTGTAGGTTTTTGTAAACAAAATTTGGTCCGAGTGAAAAAAATGAAACTTTTCTTGCATTACTAGTTCATAATTTGTTATGCATTAATGAAAACAGGCTTGCTTTTCTGAAAAAGCATAAAATTGTCCGCCAAATTATGAAATCCGAGGGTGTTTTGAGAAATTTTATGCATTAAAACGAGAGACGGACGGGACCGAGCGAGACATTAGAATTTTGGGGACCGAGAAACAATTTGATGCATTAAAACGAGAGACGGACGGGACCGAGCGAGACATTAGAATTTTGGGGACCGAGAAACGAGCGAGCGAGAATTTCCTCTATTTTGATAAACCGAGCGAGCGAGCGATCAGGCTTTGCCCAATAAT
The DNA here is from genome assembly GCA_027743895.1 of Seira musarum. Taxonomy (NCBI): domain Eukaryota; kingdom Metazoa; phylum Arthropoda; class Collembola; order Entomobryomorpha; family Entomobryidae; genus Seira; species Seira musarum. The sequence continues at coordinate 7,342 of JAHZMX010004848.1, forward strand.
ACAAGCGAGCGAGCGAGCGAAAAAAAATTTTCTCGGATGCAACACTCTACTCGCAGACTCAGAGATGTGTGTGTGTGTGATGTGATGTGATGCCAGCTTGAGAGCCTATTGAGAAAAAAGAGCTCTGGAGCTCTCCAACTTCCTCTACCATTTTGCATGCATTGTATTCGTTTTTTATTTTCGAAGAGGTCGGGTCGGCGCGCGGTCCAAGTAGTCCTTTGCATGCCCGTCTTGTGACGTGACTCGTGAGTGAGTATTGCATTGAATTTCAGCATTAGACTAGGCCACCACATAAATTCATTTTCTGAACAGTGATGGGTAGTTTCCATTTTCCATATCTCTTTGATAAAGTAAAAACTAAAACTTTTGCATATTTTAAGTTTTGACCGGCGTCTGACTATAACGCTCTCGAAATACGTTAGACCGGTTCGGCTCAGAACGACCTGGCGTACGGAGGTGTAGAGGACGACACCTACGTATAACTTTTAATTACGAACGATCAATTACTTCCTAATGGCAACTGCAGGGTCAAAAGTTGAAACATGTTTATTGCGGCATAATATGTTCAGGGAACGGTTTGGACAAAAATATCTACTACATATATGCAATTATTTCATTATCAGAACGTATGGCTTGTGATAAGATAAATCATTCAAAAGTTCTTAAAAAAACAAACAAAAGTGTGGGAGATTCGAAAATTTTTCCTTGCGGAGTGCCAAATTTCCCGCTCCTTGAAAATTTCTCGATGCTGACTTATCTCCTTCTCTGATCATTATAACAAATGTGAATCATGTTTTCAAAATATTATTTTAGCTGTTTAAGTGTTACATATGAAACCAAAACAATAGAAATAAGAATCTGGGTTGGTCTGCTAGGAAAAAAGGGAATTTAAATAATAGAAAAGGAAAACCGAATTGTTTTGCCGCGGAGATTACTTACTTAAGGTTTTACTTTCCTTGAGAGTTTTCCTGCGAAGGCTCACAAATTTTCGCATACCAACACCACCCATATTTTTTTTACTTTAATTCAATGTTGAGCTATGGCCATGGTAATCTGTCTATTCATTTTCCATAATAAAAGCAAATTATTTATTCGGATTCGCAAAATTTATTGAATTGAACATGAATCAGTAGAAACGCAGCTATGGAAGATTTTTCCGTCTTTGGGAATGATGATATGCCCAGCACTGCTTTCCAACAAAAGCGAATTCTGCTTTACCCTTTTACCCGAATCCTAAAAATATGTATATGTATACATTACATTACATATAGCCCAGTACTACGTACACTTTTCGTAATTTATGATTACATATACAATAGTTTACTACATCATATCATATTACACATGCTGCATGCATATTGCTTATTGTGAGCACGAGCACACGAAAAACACTCAAACCAATTCTCCATCTACATCTCCATACAAAAAATGTGCTTTGGATTGGATTTGTATCTTTTTGTACGCTTTTCGCGTTTGCTTTTGCTTGCGCTTGTTCATCCAGCAGCAGCAATCAAACCCATTCACCACTGGGGAAAGCATGGAGAGGACAGCTCCTGAGTTAAGTCAAGTCGGCATTCGGCATCATCATGAAATCTCCACTACTCCACTACTTGACTTTGTACATGGACATGGACATGATATGCCTTTCTTTCTATGATGATGAGCTATGAACAATAACACTAATGCTATCGCTCTATGATGCCTTAATGTTTTTCAATGAGCAGTGCAGTTGCTCCAGAGAGGAGAAATACCGAAAAAGGTCCTTTTGTCACAAAAATTATTTGCGATTTTACTGAATTCTTTGGAAAGTGTAATTGCGGTTTCTAAAATCTTCTTCAACCTTACACTTCCGTGGACCTTGCATCTTGTCCGGCAGTTGACAAAGCAAGGGAAGGTCAGAAATTCACAAATTCAATTGAAACTTCCCCGAAAAATAAGGGATTTAATTTGATCGGGAAAGACGACTATCCGCTCGTACGAAAGGCGGCGTATTTTCAGAATAGATTTGGCAATTTCCTTTTTCGTGAAAATCTGTTGTTTGTCGGTATTTTTTAAGTAAATGATGGGACCGAATAGGAGATAAGAAAGTACAAGGAGGATTGGTCGTAGTAAAATTTTTGACTTATATTTCTTTTTCCTTAGGAAATAATAAAGGAGGGCTCGCAGCTATACTACTACTGACTGACTGGGAAGAAGTGTGTTTAAAGCTGGATTTACATTGCATTATTGGAGGAGTCGGGAAGAATTGTTGGTATTCGGTGTTTCGGCTCTTCGTCACGAAATTCAGTGCGGCATTTCAATTCATTTTACTGCTCGTGGGCTTTTGAGTAGTGAACACTGAATGGACTACTCACTACTTTCTGGCTCTGAAATTCAACTTTAAAATCGGGAAACGTGCAAAAAAAGAAGAAAAAGTGAGTTTATTGGAAAGGTAAAAATTACAAGTGCAAAGCCTTTGACCTTTGTGACTTTGATCTAGAAAAACAAAATTGTGGTTTGTTATAATTTGGGATTTGGAAAAATCGTAATTGTGATTGAATTGCAATCTGACGAGTGCGTGCGACATTATTTCTGCTACGAAAGGCTAACGCCATCGTAGCATTTTCAAAAAAAGGAATCCGTGCAAGCAAATTTCAAAATCTTTAATTTATAGTGAAAGTGGTAAAAAGAGAATCATTTTATTAAAAAACTGTCACTCAGTTGTCAAATTGCAATCTTTTTGAATATCAGCCGTCTCATTGATCTCGAAAAAGTGTGCAGAATCGGCAGTCATCATCGGTCTCACAGAGCAAGACAATTATCGTCTGGACAACGAAATGGCTGGAAGGTGAGTTATTTTTTTTTTAGTTTCTATACTACAGTGACAGTGACTGCAGTCATCATCATCACATAGGTCAGTAAGCCCTTCCAGGGTTCCATGGGATGTCTTTCATTTCATTTCCAAAGATGTTTCATTCAATCTGCATGCAATTTATCCCCTTTTATTCCCATTCATTTAAAGGTGAGCATGTTTTGTACCTAATTAGAGGGAAGGCGGTTAAAAGGAATGGCTCATCGTCGTCATTATCATCATGAATAGAGACGGCAATTGATGAACTACCCAGGATTAGGATTAGAATAGGGGGATTATGCATTGTGATGTGATTGTGGTTGACCATGCATGCATGCATATGAAACGCGAGCGAACATAATAGTAGCATCTTAAATGTTTTTACTAACCTTATTGTTAACAAGTTTTTGTCATCATTGCTAATTCGTACGCGAATTGACGTGTGGGATTGCCTTGTATGTACATGCTAGGTGGTATTCCGTCATATTCGTGTCCATTGTTTTTCTTTTTCTAGCATTGTGATTGTGATTGGACTTGGACTGGTTTCGCTTTCGCTCATGCTTGTCTCAAAAGCATTCATATAATCTTAAAAGCGCAGCAGCGCTGCTCTGTGAATACCTACGTAAGAAGAAGCATCATCTCTAAATCTCTGTCTATATGCAACGCTACGTATGCATATTTCCAGGATAGCTCCGGCTCCAGTGTTCTCTCTCAGCCCTGAATTCTCATAGTTATTATATCATCTTCATAAAAAATCATCATCGCGGCATCTTCATCTGGCATACTACGTACGATACAACATGCATGCATCGCCTCACATAATCATTATTATTACTACTACTACGATACGACTACGAAAACTATTTTTCTTGCACTTTTCACCTTCTTCGCTTCGCAGAGTGTCAGTTGGATGCGTAGAAAAGCCGGCTTTACTAATAAACTAAAAAGTGGAATCCGAATAAGGAAAGGAGAATTCTAGTTGAGGTAAGGTTGGACGAAAGGAGATTCTCTTGAAACATGTGTTGATTTTGCTTTATTATGCTAAGGAGCAAATTCAGATTCAATCCAGTCCGGCATCCATTACTTTATATTGCATGCTTGTGAGGTGATGCACACCGGCCACAACGTCATTTCATTTCGTTTCTCCAGATTGCATTTAAGCTTCTGAACGAAAGTGAATTTTCTAAAAGTGAAATTATAATCTATCCAATTGATTGGCTAGGGAAAAAAACATGAGGTTTTCGTTGACAATTTATTTGGACAAATTATTATTCTTTACTTCATGGAATTAGGTAGTAATCTTTTTGTGATTACGCGTTAATGTCTTTTTCGTTGTATTCCAGGGACTACCGCTATCAACAACAGCAACAGGCCCCACATCGTAACTACGGACATATGGAGGTCTCAATGTCAATGAAGCAACCTCCCTTTGTCGCGTACGTTGGTAACCTCCCGCGTGGCGTTGTCCAGGGTGATATTGATAAACTGTTCGGCGAGCTGAAGGTAGGTTGTCATGCTTTCATCAAGTAAAATAAAACGTCTTTAGGTTATCATTTTTATTCACTTTGACCAATATTTATGTCTGAATTTACTTCTTCTTCAAAGAAGTTGTCCATAATAAAAAAGTGAATTAAAAGTTCGATTTTGAAGAAAATAAGGTTCAAAGTAAAATCAACCCCGCTTGTCAGTTACTTTTCTGATCTTCGTACAACCTCTTTTTAATTACATTTATCTGGTTAGACCCGATCCATTCGACTTGTGTACGACAAAGAAACAGAGAGATTCAAAGGCTTTTGCTACGTTGAGTTTGATGATTTTGAGACCTTGGAAAAGGCTCTACAATATGATGGGTCTGTCATTGACGGAGTCCCCATTAAGGTATTGTTCATGTTCATGTCCATGCAATAGACATGACGAGTTTCTACCATCCTTCTTAGTCCTTAGCAGTTTTTTTTGTTTTGCTTGCGACTCTAACAACATTAATTAAACGGTGATGAGACGTTGGGCTTTTAAACGCCGCCCTGTTTTGGTTAATTCCTTTGCTTGCTGAGTTAGTTTGGTATTAATATTAATTATAAGTTGTAATTGTAATTATTTAATTGTATTTAGTGGTAATGCTTGAACTTGTCCTTGTACATTCCTCTTGGTTATGGCTTTGTCTATCCTCCATTTAAAAGTTTATACTTGATAATTTTTGAGCTCATAACGTTTAAATCGTAACAGGTCGATATCGCCGAGGGGAGGAAAAACGACCGAGGAGGTACTCGAGGAGGAAGAGGAGGTCCTATGAACCGTGGACCCGGCCATCAATCGTACAACCATCACCAAGGGTACAATAGAGGAGGAGGCGGTAGCGGTGGGGGTTACCACAATTCGCCACCGGTTCACGAGGATCACTATAATTATAATAATTATAACAGAGGTAGTGGTGTCGGTCGCGGTGGTCAGGGCGGCTACATGTCTGGTGGAAGGGGTTCGGGTGGACGCGGAGATCGCGGTGGTGGCAATTCCTACGGCGGCTACAATTCTGATAGGGTACAAAGACCTTACAATGAATCTAGAGGTGGATATGCTGCAAGACCACGACGTGATTCAGAGAGGTCAAAAACTTCGGAGGAATTTAAGGAACCGACTCCTGGTTAGTTTGATGAGTAAATATGATTTGTACAAATATATATATATGTAATATATTATGCTGCCGCTTACCAATTGCTATTTTTTAAACGTTAATTGCAGAGGAGCTGGCAGCCAGGCCAAAATTGAAACTCTTACCTAGAACTGTAAATGAACCTGTAAATGCAGTTGCTCCAAGCAGGCAAGCCTTAGAGATATTCGGGGGAGCTCGTCCGCGTGAAGAAAACTTGAAGAAAAATCCTAAAGAAATTGCTCTGGGCGTTGACAAAGCCTAACAATAGTATCATCTTCGTGACAGAAACATTTTTCTTCAAAACTATTCTATACTATTTAAAGGAAAATAATAATATTAATTAAATTGAGTAGACACTTCTTACAACCCCTTTTGTAAATGAGCGTCAAAGTAATAAGAAAAAAAAACATTTATGCAATTGCTGTACTGTACTATATGGTCTGTCATGGTGGTTTGGTTGGTGGTGTGGAATTCTGGAATGGACATATGTTTTGGTAAATGCTGCATAAAATAATTCATAATTAAACTACAATATAATTTAGTTGTATCAAAATAGTTTGTATGTATTGTAACAACCAAACCCCATTGTACTGTTCTTGTATTTTATCACAAAAAATGTTAAAAAACAAAACAAATTCATCTAATCTTTGATCTATGCAAAAAAGAAGAAATTGTATTATTTACAATAATGACTATTTTCAGTAGATTGTATTATTAATTATTATATACTTACGAATCTAGCTACTGTACGTATATAACGTCATTATTTGTTGCGTTCGTCGTTTTGTTTGTATACCCTTAAACAAATAATTTTCCCTAAAGCTGGTGATGTCAGTTTTTCCGGTGTCAGTAGCTTCAATTTTTTTGTATCTTGTCGTGTACATTAATTCTGATGATGCATGCTTGCATAATTGTGCATAATTATCCTGTGAAATTTATTTGAAATGTGAAGTTTTGTTGTGTTCCTTCTACATTTTTTTTCAATGACGAATGTACTCTTTCATACTGTTTGTAATATTTGATGATGAATGAAATCTTCGGGACAAGAAGTGTAATGAACTCATGTCATTATGTATTTGTAAAATCTTGAATAGTTGATATGATGTATTCAGAGAACGTACTTCTTCCTTCATGTATTCCGTGTGAAAGAATCATCTTTACGATAAAAATGTTTTGATTGATTACTGATTGCAAAAGCGTTTCATTCATATAAAAGTTGATTGAAAAATGTAATGGGATCGTATCGTGACTCTCGAAAATTTGAAATGCATTCATGTAAAAAATACCATAGAAGTTCATATAGAGAGGGTGGTGTTCTAAACAAAAAAATGTGCCGAAGTTGTGGTGGTGTGGCGATTAAAGCATAAATTTTGTGTGTAGTAATGATGCTACTTTTGCAATAATGTAATGTTATCAAAATTGACTCATGAATCGGATCATCGGTTTTTTGGACACTGAAAGGTGAAAGACGGCATATGTTCGTTCGTTCATCATAATCGTGTGAAATAAAATATATCACCATGTTATACGTAAATTAATTTTAAATACAGGCACGGAATTTATTAAAATGACAGATCCAAAGTAATAAAAAACAATTTTTGCTAATATAGCGAAGTCACAATTTAATGAAAAAATTAAATCAGAGAGTTTTCGGAAAATAAATGAATTGCTTTGTTCAGAAAAAAACTAAATGCTGTGCTCAGCTGCTCTGTATCATGCAAATAAAAAGCTAAATACTTGAATATAATGTAATTTACACTCATATATGGAATTAGCGAAGTAATTAATGATGAAATAAGAATGATGAGTGGTTAATAAATTTCCAAAGTTGATATGAAATGATGATATCAAACTCACGAGTTTTTGTCGTAGCTTTCATCATCATCATAAAATGTATGCACCAATTGTTTCCAATGATCTAAAAGCTTAGAATTTTTACGTTTCTTTACATTCGGGTTAGACCCTGTGAAGATTTTATTTTAAAAAAGGTACCTAAAACCTAGGTACTTATGTGTTTGCCATTAAGTAAATAAAAATGCTGGAGCTGGAAATCCTTTGACCTAATGGAAATAAATACTTTTGCCCGACTTAAAAAATGGAACCTACAGCATTTCTAAAGAATCCAGGATCAAAATTGTTTTTAAAACATCCAGTTCCAGCTACGAAACGTTCATTTCCATTTGGACAATCGACTGCTGCCAGAGACAAACTGAATGCAACTCCAAATTTCTTTTAATACTACTCATAAGAATTATTCATTACCGATGCGATTAATTTCGCGACTAATTCAATCTATAAAAGAATGTTATTACAATTATAATTCTGCTAGAGAAGGCCCACTTTGATAGATTAAAATTCATTATCCTTATTATAAATGCTGGAATTTTGGCAAATATGTACATAAAACTCTTTTAGTTAACCCGCCGTCTTTGAATAACTGCATTGTTTTAGCTACAAAATTGGGTGATGGAGAGCCTGATTTTTAAAATTCATAAACCATATACACAGTTACGATATCAAGTTCGATTTTGTTTAGTTTTGTCATGTTTTCAACCATTTGTTCCCAAACTTTTTTTATCCTCAGGATAACAACCTAAACGCTAAAACTTTGTTTTCGTGTACATAATTTTATTCAATGATGTAATTTGTACATTGAGAATGTCGAGCTTTGATATGGATCATTGATCATTTAGATTCTATGAGTCTTTTTTTAGATCAAACTATGTGCGTGCAACAATAGCGTGTACGAAAATGAGCAGGAGTAGCAGGACTTCATTCTTTGACTAGGAGAGAAAGAATTATGTAGTCCCACTCTGGCTGCCTCCAATTTTTCTTGATAGCCTTAGCCTATGGAAAGGCTTTCTTTGTATTCACCATTATTTTTCACCGATCGCTTTCCCAGTTTCCATTCATTCTGTACCCCATTCAAAAAAGGATGATTCATGACATGACAATGACTTACGATGTAAGTTTGTATTGATCGAAAAGCGGCTTTGGTGGTTGTGTTGGAGAGATTAAAAAATTCTTGCTTTCGCATTCTCATCCCGTTCCCAAAAGAGCTTTTTAGGATGTTTTTGTACGTGTTGATTACAATTACAATACAAACGCCTCTCTCTATTTCTGGCTTCTTCTCCATTAAAATCTATTGAGGTGTTGTTGTTTGTTGCATTGTATGGGCCTCTCCATCGCTTTATTTTGCAGAGGATAAAATGTATTTTGCAGTTCGTAAGAAGGATGCTTTTGTGAAGGAATGAAAGTTTCTCTTGTTCTCACAAGATGTTTACTGCTTTTTCTTTTTTTGGATGATGAGAATGATCCTGCAAAAAATACGGTAATGCTAAGTCTTCCTATTTTTGGAGAATAACTGGAGGGGAGGTGAAGAAATAAAGACTTCTTGTTCCTCTTCTCTTCCTTTCTACTTCATGTTGATGGTGGTAGTGATGATGATGATGATGATGTGTAGTAATGTATTCCATATCGATTTGTATGCGAGAAAAAATAGCAAAAAGAGAAAGAAGAAGAACTGAGATGGAAGAGAAAAATGTTGCAAAAAGAGAACCCATGAGGGTTTTAGAGCAAATCCTCTGGATAGCAAGCCAGTCAGTCAGTTCAGCTCTCCCCTGTTGACTAGTGGTAGTGGTATGGCATGGTGGTGATTGTGTTCTTTTCCCAGCTCTTGTGAAAGTGAACAAGAGAAAGCAACAGAAGCACACTGGGATTCACTTGAGTGGTTTGGTTTCGTTTCGTTGGGCTTTGTTGGGAATCACACCTGTGGGAGGCAGTAGTCGTCGTTTCCTTTTGCTCTCGGCATCATCATCCACAAAGCTTCTTCGTCCTACATACATACTTTGATACTCATCTCATTATTAATCGGTCCAACTAACTTTTACTTTAGTAATAAACCATTCACAATTGCTTAATACTGAAATTTGTAAAAAGTGTTCCTCATTGGAAAAGAAGTTTGCCGGAGAAATTGTACGTAGTTTTGAGAAAGAGTAGTCAAGACAGTGCAGCATCCAGATTTGATCTACATAATATTCCATTTCAAGTCAGCCAAATTGAACGGTGGGTCTTCATTCATCGTAATAACCTCAAGTAAATGAGATTTTTAAATAGTGGTCATAATATTTTATTACAAGCTTTTCTATTCCCCAAATATCACTATTGCTGCATTTATTGTTTTGCTGTAGCCTTTCACTCTGCTTTCCATTGCTTTGAATTGCCCCAAAAAACGGCATTCATCGTAAGTTTACCTTTCTAATTTTCCTTTCGGATTGCGTTCGTGTGAGGCAAACTCTTCTGCTATTGCGTTATCCCGACGACGAAGTAATAAAATCGGTATTATGTGCTTTGGCTAAGCATTGGCAACGGCCTACGTATCATATCATTCCGCTTTTTTCATTGCTCTTGTCCAAAACTTTCAGTTTTTTTATGTTTCGAGGCTTGGTCGTTAAACCACTTGTGTTTACGCTCCGCTCTAATTCCTGCCGAGGATTCATTATGATAATAGCAGTAGCAGTGGCAGTCATAGACATAAAATTGTTTCATGGCTTCATTCAAAGCACGTTGTTTTTTTGGCAATGATGAGACGTGGGATTTATGAGACTCTGGAATATAACGCTTTTTTACAGCTTTCAATCTATCCATTCATCCTTGTAGACTTCCGCATATTCCAGAAGCTTGTTCACCACCGTCACCAGCACCTGGGTCGGATTGAGACAAGTTGATGGTCTTGCTTTGTTGCACCACAGTGGCAGTAGCGTTGTCAATTGTGGCATATTCCATGCATGACACCAAGTTTACGCAGCCATAGTTTGCATGCTATGAAAGCATTTTCAGACTTAAACTTTATTTATTTCAAATAAACTTTAGATTCTATTTTACATTTCCTGTTAATTTGTATATTCATGTTATGACGTGGACATTTTCTTTCTATACTTAGCAAAGAGGAAAGCTACTGTTGAAGTCCGAATTGTGTCCCCTGGAGAGACAGATTAGCATTATGTGATGAGTGATTACAAAGAAATAATTAGACAACCCTTTTCCAACCTAAGAAAATGGATTACTGATCTTAATCGGGTAAGTAAAGCCGTTCGAGCTAATATTCTTCTTCGATGACTTCAATCCTCCCACGTAGATTGCAATCGGTAACCTTATATCTCATTCTTGTCACGAAAAACTATTGCAAAGTAGATGTACGGAAGATGATGATGATGATGATCATGGTTGTTATTATGATCTTCATCTGGTTGAGAATGCAAATGTAACATTTGCCGCTATAGTTCGTTATAATGGCAGCATCCAATACGGATTTGTACCAATTCATACTCATTTTTTCTTGTGAACAAGCCAAGTGTAAGGAAATCGAAACAAACAACTTTGACATTCTCATTGCCATTCACGTGGAGATTTCAGCCTCAGCTACAGATTTTCATATACTTGTCAAGAAACTGGAGACAAGTATGAGAAGTTCCGATTTAAAACTCACCACCATCAATTTATTGAATGCACCAAATGCTTAAGTGTTATTAACATGGAAAAAATTGGTTCGTACCCCTTATATATCGAACATCTTTGCAGGCACGTCCTGGGGAAATTCAAACATTTTATAAGGACAATGTATTGCCTGAGCAAACTTTGATCATGAAAATGGCAGTAAAGTAATTTCATATTATCGTATCGCTTCTCTTGGCAAAAAAAAAGAAGAGAAAAGAAAAGGAAGTTACTGTAGGGATAGCTGCCAGAGTCATTTCAAGGAAAACAAGACTTGCCTGACACGATGAAAGTGAATTGAGTAAAGGTGGAATGAAAGTAGAAGTAGTCAATGGATAGATAGATGAATTGAGAGAGAAAACAAGATTTTCTTCACGCCCACACAAGAAACAACATCGAAAACAGGGAAAGAAGTGCATGTAAGTACGTAGTGTAAAAGCAATTCCCCTTGTCTTGTGGCTTGTTTTTGCTACGACATGACATGGCATGGCATTAGAGACTCACTGGAGTACCCAAAGTTAGCCCTATATAAAAAATAGATTTCCAATCCCACAACCAAGGTATACGTTTTTAGTTTTCACTTCAGGAAATGGACCTAGCCGAGTTAGTGCAAAAACAAAAGCTGACGAAGGAGAAACTAATTGTAGACAACTTTGATATACTTTTTTTCAACCAAGGACTAATGCCAGAAGGCGATTCCTTTTTAGTTTCAGGTTCAAAGACAAAAATAAATTAGTGCTGAAGTAGGGGCTCAGATCAGGTCCTTTATTTTGGAATATTTTAATGCTAAAAATCCTTTTTGCGCAATAGATTTCATTTTAGTTTCAGGGGAAAAAATTCTTGAAGAAGGTAAGAAAGAAAGCAAAAAGTCAGTTTTGAGTTTGGGTTGATCAAAGGTAAAAAAAAGAAGAAAAAACAGTCAAGCTGGTTTTAGATACATATTTTCTTTCATGTTCTTTGAAGTGCCTTCTGATCTCTTTCCTTTCACCGAGAATCAAAATGATACATGAATAAGAATAAGCTAAAAACGTAATAGTAAACTTTTCTCATTTTTGCATTTTTGTGAAACGGAAGAAGAGGTATATTTATGTTGTGGATGAAGTATAGACTGGAGTTGCAAAGAAAAAGAAAATACAAAAACATATGGGGGTATCTTGAGACATACTCGTGTTTCTTGGATAAAGAAATAAACCTTGGTTAATAAATTGTGCTTATTCTTAGGGAGCTTCTAAATCATCCTCACCTTCTGCGCCAACTTCAACCTCCTCAACTTCATCACCCTTGCCGCTTCACGGCGTTGGAAAGTTGGGAGCGGTTGCGGTACAGAAATTAAAACCCACGACGACAGCAAATACACATCATCATCAAGGAAGTGAAGAGCAGGGAGCAGGTGTTCTTCATCCGCCGGAACGATCAAAATTAATTGACCGGGAGCCAAGTTCACTTTCAACGGAAATGAGTATGGAAGGGATGTCGCCAACGCAGGGAAGCGCCCCGAATCCTAAAATCGGAGAAATGTCGAGCGACTTTGACTCGATTAGACAGTCCTTGGATTCTTTGAAAATGCAGTCAAAATTGTCAGAAACACAGATGCAAGGTAGGATTTGTAAAATTTATAGTAAGTGTATATCAGGAAGTAAAAGAGGGAACTAACCAATGCTTATGATTATTTATGACGACTTGTAGAGTTTCGAGAAGCGTTTCGTTTCTTTGACAAGGATGGTGACGGTTCCATCACAAAAGACGAGCTAGGGATTGTCATGAGGTCGTTGGGGCAATTCGCGAGTGAAGAAGAACTAAAAGAAATGCTGAAAGAAGTAGATATTAACGGTGATGGATTGTTTAGTTTTGAGGAATTTGTTGAAATAGTGTCTAACTATTCCGGTAATACTGGAGGTAGCACAGATGAGGAACAGGAGCTCAGAGACGCTTTCAGGGTAAAATTGTTCTCATGCACAAACCTCCACTCGGCGCCAGTTTTTGCAACTACGTAATTTAATAATATGTTCTGTGACCAACAATTTTTGATAGGTAAGTTTTTTAATAACGCAACCTAACAGTTGCAAACAAAGCTTTAGTTATTACACGAATATTAGCAACCCGCTTTTAGGCGCTTTTTCTAAACAAACAAAATGCATTGTCATTAGAATTTGTTCGAGCTCTTGGAGAGCCTGACGTCACGGAGGAAGAGGAGGAGGAGGAAGAAGAAGAAGATGTTGATGAGGGAGAGGAGGCTGATGCGGAGAATTATCAATAATAATGCCAACGAAAAGCCAACAACTCATGTTGATTTTATCTTCTACAAATAACATTATACCCACATTCAATTCAGACCAAAACCAAACCAGTTCAACATCCAAATCAGTCAGCCGGTTCGAGTATGTTAAAATACCTTTCTCCTTACTTGACCTAACAAATTACTATAATGAGGTATATGTATATGCTTAAATGGACATTTTTGAAATTCTCAACCTGTCATTTTAATCCTTATCATATCATCATAATTCATGATTCAAGTTACTACATACATATTTCTATTCTCTTTGATGCATTGAACTTGCTTGAATAATTATAATAATAATCATGTTACATGCTTCTCGCATTAATGAATTGTTACATAAAAATGAAGCCTGCTTACTGACATGTACTTATTAATAAAGTTCTTGAATTATTGAAATTTGTTATCAATCAAATGGCGCGCACAGGTGTCAAGTTGGTTTGTGTATGTACAAATGTTTTATTGGGTTATTTATTGCATTACAGAAGGCCAAACAGCATTATCTCATTTGCATAGTATATTCTCATCCTCAAATGTGATCACTCAAGCGTAATATTACATTAAAACAATACAATATTTAGATTAAAACGACTGCAATGAAAATGTAAGGAATAAGGAATGCTGGGGCTTGAATTCCGAGAGATCCCTCCAATCTTACGTAGTAATCGTTTCGACGGGTAAATGTCCACTATCACCCAACGCGCGTAGAACTACTCGACCAGAAGGCAGAATACTTATGACGGTTAGACTGCAGTTATTCAAGCTAATACGTAGCCAGGCCTCGCCAGGAAACTGGAGCGCACTGCAGTAAAACAATAAATAAAATCGATTATCAACATTTACTTTTCATATGCTTATTTTGGGAAGTTTTCACTGCACGGTAGATCAATTTCACAGTTGCACCATTTTAGAATTGATACTATTTAGTTGGAATAGCTAAATTTGTTAAATTCTCGGATCATTGAAAAAGATTCAATGAATTCAAAGGTTTCTTTTAAAATTTTAATGTAACAATGTAAGTAATGCAAGTTTCACAGAAAATAGCGAGTTATAATTTGAATCTGAAGACATTCCTAAAAAGCAAAAGGATTAGTCACGTACCGACAGGTGAAGTATCGAATGACATTGGCATGGCAAACAATCACTTCATAAGTATCTTCCGTTTGCTCGGGATTAGCTCGGTGAAAGTACTTTCGGAAAGCGGCTTCGATCCTGGCCCCATCTTCGTAGTACTGCTGTGTAAATGAAAGTGATTCAAAATTCGAAATATAGATACATCCTTGCATGCATCTCACCTACTCGAGCCCAGGCCTCACGTTCGGCTCGGGGTCGGTAGAAAATCAATCATTCATGGGTTACCATTTTGCAAAACGTTGAAACAACCAGAATCATTAATATTTTGCGCATGTTTTTTAGTATTTTCATTTCATTTCGTGTATACTTTGTCATCTCGCTTGGTAAAACTTACGTGAAGGTCAGGGTGCCAATTGGATACCGGTGGTTCCGGCAAGCATGGCGCACCCTCCCTAAGGGAAGGATCTTGACTTTCCAACTCCAAACCTTCCTGTCCCATCTCCTTCATTATGATCTCCGCAGTTTGAATCGCTCTAGTCATGTTCGAACAAACAATCCCATCAAACGTGATTCCAGAGTTTTTCAGTCTTTTTCCAGTGAGTTCAGCTTGTGTTACACCCAATTCAGTGAGGTAACGGTCCTTGTCGCACTCCCCCTTCATGTTGTATTGGCCATGACGGATGAGCACAAGATGGCGAATCGCTTTCGCCTTCTTTTTCTCCAGTTTTTCCATGAGACCCTCCTCGGTATCTCCCTCTCCTTTACCATCCCTTCCACGCTTTGGCGGTTTCAAAAGGCTGTACGGTTCTCGCCTAAAGCAATTATACTTAAAATAAATGCCCGCAAACTTCTAGTTTAAACTAAAAAGTCAATTTGGGCTCAGATTTTTTCTTACTTGTCCCAATTGTAGTCCCATTTTGAGTAGGTGTCCGGCACATTCGTAGGCCTATTGGGAGTCCAAGCCGACGTTCCCGTGGTTGAGCACTGTGCCACGATCACAGTTGCTCCGGCAGCGGCCGCAGCTCCAGCGATCCAACGGCCATACTTCAAGAACTTCATTCGATGCATGCTCCTGCACTTTGCAAATAACACCGTCAGTAGGAAACGTTCACAATTTTTTTGCGAATTTCCAATCCTCCAAATTCCAGCTAAAATGACCAAAACCTAGTTTATTCATGCGATTTCGGCTTTGCTTCAGTTTAGCTCACGATCAGTCAGCTCATTTTCCTCGATAATACCAGAATACAGATATACATCCTAAAAACCCCGTCAGTGAGAAGTGGCGCGCTTCGTATAAAAGGGTTTTGGGGTGAGCAGAGCTCAATGATGTGCATGCATTGGCCAAGTGTGGAATCGTGAACAAAGACCATCCTGAGAGGCCAAAAATCAAAGCAACTTACAATTACGTGTCCACAACTATATATAGTTTGCAAAATTTAGTACACTGCAAATGTTATTTATTGTATGCAACTACCTACAGTACCTATATGTACATTTATATTCAGATTTAAAGTTCCTGTAATTCACATTTATCATTTGATCTGTATGCATAATTCAGTACGGATTCCTCAAATCAGTTATAGATCCAGAGCGTGAGTTTCAAATTCAGCGTATTCAGTTTTTTTTTTCATCGTACGTTTCAGGAGATTGAAGCGGCTTAAATTAAAGATTTTTTTTTGATAAAGCGTTAGAATTCAGTTGTTTTGGAGGAGCTGCTCAAACACAGCAGAGTGGGTAATTTCAAGCAACGAAATTTGTCACTGAAGCTCACGAAAGTGTTGGATGCATACATACGAGAGTCAATTTCTTGCTTTTCCTTCACTTGTTCTACTTTGAGATGACAAGCTCTCAGAATTTTTATTGCAACAATTTCCCGGTTTTATTGCATTAGTTTATCCCACTACATCGATTCCCTTTTTTGGGTTGCGTTCCTCAAGAGATTGCGAAAATCAGACAGGTGTTTCGCGAGCACACCTGTCCTCTCACCACCGCATCACAAAAGCTACTTATATTAGATGCTTCCATTGACTTCATTCCGTAATTGAAAAAATATATATTATTATATCCTACAGAAGTTGCAAAAATAATCCTAAAAATTGTTGCGAAATGCGAAAAATTGAGACTATGTGGTTTTGGCGTGGTATAGTACTTTACTTACTGCTACACCATTTCTTACAGGTAGGTAGGTACCTCAAACTCAGCTTCATCCAATATTTTTTTATTATATTCGATACACAGAAGGTGGTATAAAGGGTAAATTACACTTACTAATTCAGAGCATCAATAATTTCTTCCAATTCCAATGCTCAATTATTATTATTATTATTATTATTATGTATATAGCGAGCAGCGACCAAACTATAATTATTGTTCCTTTTCCAACCCATGAAAATGTACTTTTGATGTACCTGATGCTAATGATGTGTAAGCATAATGTATGTACGTCGTTTTTACTATTTTACCTAGCCTTATGAGATTGAAGATGCGGTTGGTAAAAAATGGATAAGAAATGAGGAAAACTATCTCAGAGCTTGTAAAAGTCTAAAAAACAAACTAAGCTATTGTGATTGTATGTCTTTAAAAACGGAATAAAAAGCAGGAGACACTTGGATACTTCATGCAAAAGCACATTTTGGTTGTTTGCTTTAGCTTTGCTGCTGCTTTTTCTGTACATGGACCTTTTTATTACTGTAGTGAAGTGAGCGTCTTCTTCTCCAACTTCAGAATTTGGTTCTATAGCAAAAGAACTGCACCCGATTCCATTCCAATTTCCACTTCTCACGACTTGGACATATGAGAGGAAATACATAATATTGGGGAAATGTTTCCAGCTATTTTTTAGTGATGTTCCAACCTTCATTCCACAACGACGAAGTAGAAAAAGCGTACCAGTTTCGTTCTCGCACCCCTCGAGTCCAGTCCTCAGTGCATTCCTGCTCTTCATTTGCTCGTTCCAGAGAAAGCATAACATTGGGTAAAAGTTGCAAGCAAAGGAAAGTAAAGTGAGTTGAGGAGGAAAGGCAGCATTACATCTATTATTATTATCATCATGCATTTAGGAAAATATCGATATCAAGCCAGAGCAAGAAAAGCCAAGCCGAGCTCGCTGGTTGTTGTGTAGTTCTTGTTCTAGTATTCGCGCATATGTTCCAATATTATGAGAGCTTGGAACTGGCATGGCATTATTGCACTCACAATTCAACTCCTTTCCCCCTTTTTACTAGCGGACTTTGTATTGTGGAGCTTTAGTTTGCGACGAGGAAGATTCCAAGTAAGAACTGACTGAGTGAGAGGTGCTCCTGTATTTAATCTAGCGAAACTATTTCACAGTATTATATTATAATATTTAGTACATTGGCGGCTGACCACATTTTTATTAGAAATACTTAAGGTATTAATTTCAAAAACACTTTCGCTTCATTCACATCCTCAAATTTCTCTAGTGAAAATAGACACCATATTTAGCTGGCAATGTGCAGATTGAATTCAAAAATTGAATCGGTAAACTTATCGCTGAAACATTCAAACTCGTGCTTCGTTATTGCATCGCTGTACTGCTGACCTTTGCTTCGCAACGAAAAGGCTCATATAGAGGATTTGCTTTCATAAAAGCTCATCTATAGTTTGTCGACAGAAAACAAAAAGTTTTTTCTCATGGACAGAGTAGACTTTGGCCAACCGCACATTTTATTTTACATTGCATTATTTCAAACAAAAAGATTGAACATCAGAGGCAAAAGCGAAAAAAAACGTACGTGTACGTAGTAGCAGTCACAATAGGCCCCAAACTAATCCTTTTTCGGTTTGGATACAGAAGGTCGTTCAGTTCAGTTCTAATAAGTCTGCAAAGGCAGATAAGATACGGCTTATTTTCTTTTTCCAGAGGCAATCGGGAAAGTAAAAGCAAAAATAAGTAGCAAAAGTGGAAGGGTGAAGTTTACAAAGTGGTGCCCGTGTAAAAATATCGCAAATATCCAGGAAAGGATATAACGAACAAGGTAAATTCTTAACGAAATTAGAATTCAGGAATTAATTGTTCATCCTACTAAGCGCAAATAACTCTCAAGTAACTATGGTTTTTCACTTAATACATTTTTAATTAACATACATATTTTCAATTTTCAAATCTGGGATATTACAAAAAAGTAGTCCTAATATTAATCCTTTTTATATTGCGTTTATGGATGTTTATGGAAGAGAGTTATAGATTTATGAGCATGCTTTGATACATTTTTGTAATTTGAAAAATAACTGAACTTTTATCTGAACCATTTTATAAGTAGGAAAAAATGGTTGATGGTCGCAATCACCATTTCCATTGGCCCCACTTTTAAAATTTGACCAACTACACATATTACACATCCGACAGTCTGTCCCGATTTTCATTATCTCTCAGCTCTCTTTTTATGTCCAAACTGAAACTCATTGTACAATTTTGAGTGCAAGCGGAGCGTACCAAACAAAACAAAGTAAAAGAACTCCTCGAGACAGGGATCCTCTCTTCTTATAATTCAGCAAGGCAATCCACTTCATACCTAATGTCGGTATTGGTTTTTATGGCGAAAACACTTACACAGGGTTTTGTCATTTTGACCTAATTCTCTCCAGCTGGATTTCCGGATTTTTGTGGTTTCCTTCCCAGTTTGACTTTCCCCTTCTCTTCTTTAGTTTAAGAAGTGAGTAGGTAGTATATACATTTATGACTTGCATGCATAGTCTTACGCTTTGATCATTCCATATTTTTAATTGGCCCAGGAAGAAAACTTTTAGTGGCTGGTCGACAAAACAGTTATCTCAGAAGGAAAAGCGAAACAT
Source organism: Seira musarum (assembly GCA_027743895.1). NCBI lineage: Eukaryota > Metazoa > Arthropoda > Collembola > Entomobryomorpha > Entomobryidae > Seira > Seira musarum. The sequence continues at coordinate 26,479 of JAHZMX010004848.1, forward strand.
ATTTTGCCAAAGCCACACTCACGCGCAAGCCATGAAAAGTTAACAAAGCATATCATTCATCATCATAATCAAGATCGGATTTATTATCTCGACGGAGGATTAGTTGCGAGTTACGTTGCGACTTAGAATGCCTTGAACACCAGTGGACCACTGGAGGCAGCATTACTCTGACTTTGCTTGGAGAGGAGGGGAAAAGGAAGCCAGCTGTAAATAAATAGTGCCTCGGAAGCACGAATAATTACTTGTTTTTCCACTGCTGAATTAGTGAGGAGCGTTCAGTTCAAGCTCATATTATCCTGATTATACATGTAATACGTACGTAATCATAAAGGAATAGTAGATCAGAAAAAAAACTTAATAAAAGAAAAATAGTATGGAAGAATAATGGTAGGATGCTATATGCATTCACTCCTTCTTTTTTTTCTGACGGAATGGAATTGATGATTAGCTAACGGAGCAGTTTAGTTAGTAGTCCACACTTTCTCCATTCTTATTCCACTCGGTATTTCATACACTTGAGAGTATTTTTCTTTCAAATCCACCCATACATTTTCTTTCCATTGTTTCTTCATGGATCTTCCTTACTTGGCAAAGCATAATTTGGCTACTTTTCTGCTTATTTATTGCAACATCAAAGCTTTTTGTTTGTCAGTGGCAAAACAAAACTATTTTAATCAATTAAATCAAAATTGAAAATGAAAAACAAATTTTTTCATTGAACTTTGTCTGTTTTCGTTGTCAGTCATTATCTGAAAAATTTAAGGATAGTTTATTTAATTTATTTGCATTTCAGTCAGACTGTAGATTTCTAAATATTTTCTCTTGCTCTTTTCAATGAAACAATTCTTTCTAGAAATTTCGCAAGAGATAAAAATACAATGAATATAGGAGAGTCACGTGAATGTTTTTCCAATAATAAAAATCGATTAAAATAAATTGACGTTTGCCATAAGAAGATGTGCCAAGGTGATCCAAATATTTTTTTTCTCTCTGGGAGTGAAGCTAATGCATCTAGGAAAAGCTTCAGGAAATATTTGTGCAGAAGAAAAAGTTCACATATGTTTAGAAAGTAAGTTGAAATGAGTGCTGTGCAGAATAAGCTGAACCTCTGGCATGGTTTTGGCTTTACTGTCCTATGGTTGCTTCTAAAGCTGTAGCCTGTTTGGTTCATCCTAGACATTCACGTCCTCTCTAATCCAATGCAATGCAAGCATAATGATAAATCGAGAAGACGGGAGGGATGTGGATGAGACCAATCCATTTCATACGGTTCATAATTAATTTTCTCCTTTCCTTCCTTCAATAGTTTTTTCGTCTCTTGCTGTGACTGCGAATATTTTTTACCTGCAACCCAATCTGCGATTCCAATCCTACCCTCTGGAAATAATAAAAAGTCTGCGTGAAGAAGACTCAAAAAAGTATTCATCGACCTGAAGAAAATTAAGGATTTCCACAGAACTACTAGCACATATCTAACCCTCGCCAAAGTACTATGCAACAAATAAGTTTCTCTTTCCATCACGGGAAAAGGATCTTTTGATGGACTTTGAAAACATTATACGATAGAAATGTATAGATTTGTAAAACAATTAGATTTTCTTTGAAATCCAAATCCAACTAAACGTGTTCGTGTTTCAAGAGCAAGTCTTTTTTATAATACGAAATAATTCCGCAAAATTTAAGGTAAGTGACACTTCTTTTCGTATTACTTTTCTATCTTTAGTCAATTCTATTTTTGGGCTTATATGATTGTATCGAATCAAATACAAAAATACATATATCTACATATGTACCAGTTATTCAAAAGACAGGCACACTCATTTTCCAATAGAAGGATTTTCATGTTGTAACGATTCCATCCATCCGCTTTACAATAATATAGATCACTTTATTTGCAAGAAAAAGAGAGAAAGCTTAGCACTGAAAAAGATTGATGCATACGCATACTTACTTATGAACTGTGCTACCTGCAGTTCTTTCGCGATTTCTTTGGTTATACATGTAAGAAAAGTTTTGAACGCTGGGAACAAAATTCCAACGGGTGCTGTATAAGTGAGTTTTTAACCTTGAGTCCCGTCAGAGGTTGAGCTAACTAATCGTAAGTTTCGTGCGAGTCAGTCATACCGCTAAGCATCCGTTGAAACTTATGAAAATTTATAGAAAATCATAAAATACTCACAATATGAATATCGTGTATAGCATATAATGACCCATTTGGCTACATTTTTATTGTGATTTTGACTATGTACAATAAACATACAATTTTGCACCTAAAGCTCAAAAACTCACTCAGATTCAGCGCCTTGACCAATTATAGACATTAATGCCCTGCTTTTTTTCTCGACCAATAATAACTCATGTGAAGTATTCAGAGTTCTTATGTTTAAGAAAACGCTATTCAATCAAATGTTTTCAAATATCTATCATTAAAAACGAAACGTGCTTACAAATATAAACTTTCACTTTCAGCTAATATCTTGTCTTAACTAACTGATTGTTTTTTTTTTAAATTTAAGTATCCATGACATGAAAAAACTGTGTAGCACAAAATGTAGCAAATATATACCTATGAATTCAACCATGCAATCATTCATTTATAATTTTTTTCAACTTGACTTTCTTTTTAAAGACCGGAAGAGTTATTAAAAACGGAAGTTGCATCATAGATATTCCGATTTATAAGATTCACTTCAATTTTGGCTACGAAGTGAGTTCTTTTGTTGCAGACGACGAAATGAAACCTATCTTTTGGTTTTTTAAAAGTATAATATACCTCCATGAGCTCACAAAGCAGATGTTTGGAAGGATGTTGATCTGGTCTGGCAATGACAGTGACACTCTCAAAAAATGTCTATGGATTGCGTCTGATATTGACATGAGTCTGGTAGTTACAGTTATTGCAATTGGAGAAGCAGCCAATAAGACGACGGTCACATGTAAATTCACGCTTTCGCTTTCACATGTACATAAATTGTAATTTTCTTTAAGGTTTTTTTGTGATATATGTATCACATTACTACTTAACCCTTTCGGTGAGTATTGAATTTGAATTTGAATTTAGATTTTATTCACGTGTTATAATGACATTCAGTATTAATTTTATCTTTTACGAACGTCCGTCCAATTCACCACAAACTTAGAACAGAAGGCGAAACCTTCAACGTTCCAATCGGTCAATTACTTTATGTGAATTTAAATCGTGATAGCCCATTCAAAAGCTCTCAAGTTATTCATAGAACTAACTAATTAAGTAGTAGATTAAACAAGCACTAAATAATTAATTTGCCGGTGGTGAAATAAACTTCTTGTTATAAATCTAGGAGAATATAAGGAAATAGGTGAATTGCAGTAAGTTCCTTCCTAAAAGTCTCATTCTTTAATGTGATGAGAATAATAGTCATTTAAATTTGATTGTGTTAGTCAGACTTGCATTGACGTTGGACTAACTGAAGCTTTGGTATAATGTTTGTGGCGGTATATTTTTGACCTTCAACTGAATACTTGAGTACATCATCGAACAAAATGTATTTGATCTGGGTTCTGGATTAATAAAGCTGTTAATACAGCTGTAAAGACGTAGCTGAGGAAAAGGGTTAACTGCGAAAAAGATGTTCTCAGAATACTGCTTCAATGTCTCTAAAGATCCATAAGCTGTGAAAGAAAACAGTTCCATGCAGTTGAACCCACAAATTCTTGATACGATGAAAGTCATGAAAACATGCATGCATGAAAAGAGTACAAAGAGACCTTTCAATTGAGGTATCACAAGCTTTTTCATTGAAAAAAGCTTTAACCGCCCGCCGCCGCTGACGGTTAAATTTTTTTGAAATTTCAAAGTAACAGTTTCATTCAG
>JAHZMX010004849.1:0-12014 GCA_027743895.1 Seira musarum
AAGGAGCTCGAATCTTCTGTTTTTCTTTGCAGACTTCTTTAGTCATATTCTTGACTTAAAATCGCGTTAACGATTAAATGCAAAAAGCAAATTAAAGTTAGTATAAACAAACGACGGGCTACTCGTGGTATCATATTTTCTGATAAGGGAATAAGAAAAATTCTAGTAATAGCCCAACAAGTTAAACGAAGATTTAATTAATTATGTATATATCTTCGACTTGAAGAGCATGCATTCACAATTCTTGCGTATTAGACAGGACATCACAGAAGAGCAAGATTTTTCGTTGAAATGTTTTTCGCCTTTAGCCACTTGTAAAGCGAAAACGAGAAAAATCAAGAATGAAGCTAGGTTTCAAGTTTTTAAGCATTAGTATTACCTTTTGTTGCTCAATCGACAACAGATCTTGTCCCGCAAGTTGTATGCACGTACTCATGATGTCATGATAATACAATAGCTTTATGCAACATGCTAGGGAAGAGAAATATATTGGTGTAGCATTCGTCGTGTAGTGCGCAAAGAGAACGGTTGTTCGTTCCATGAACAATCTCTTTGAAAGAAGCCACAAGAAATATTACATTTTGCAAGTTTCTTTAACTTTGTCAGTCACTTGAGTCACTGACAGCACATCATATCCTATCATACGAATCTCAATTGAAAACCTTTTATTCTGGCAATTTTTTTGTACTTTTTTTTCTGGATCTCTGAACCCTTTTGATAATACGTTAATATTTTGGAAGATCACCACATGCCTCAGACATCCTAATTTTTTTTCTTCAATCGATTAAAGAGGTTTAGTAGTGCAATTAAAGCGATTTGAAGCGGAACGAACGGGCAAGAGATAGTTCCTGTTTAGTAAAAAAAAAGTAATATTCATACATGATCATGTTGATCCGGTCTCCGTCTTTGTTCGTCTAGAAATACTTTAACTCATTTTCAAACAAGTTTTTTTTTCATTTAAAAGGAGACTAGTTCACTCACGGATTTCATTTTTCTCTCGGATGAGCTAAGAAAAAAGGGAGACTAGGAGCATTTTGCTTTTTTGGATGTAGTCCAAACCACCACAACAGACGATTCACTTACTTCTACTTTAAAAAAAAAAAGTTTTTTTTTTTTTGTGTGTGTGTGAACCATCATCAACCCGCTTTTTCAGGAGTGGGATATCTATCGAAGGAGAAAGTTTGCTGGAGCTGGAACAGTGTTATAGGACTGCCTGCTGCTTTCTTTCCTCGAAGAAGAAGAGAAAACTGGTGTGTGTGGAAGAAGTCTCTTCTCAGCAAGCTGCCTCCTACTTTAGCCAACTTGTCTTCTTTTCTTTAGAGCGCATTAAGTGTGACTACTTATACACAACGTCCATAATATTTATTAAACCAAGCTGTGAGACTGTGTGTGTGTGTGTGTCTGTGTGTTGCAGTACATCGAAATTGGAAGCTTCTAGCTTTTCTTCACAGTCAGCGAAAGGAAGTAGTCATCCCAGCTTAAGCACAAAATAACAGCCAGAGCTTACAAGGAACACGACAGCATATAAAAATGTGAAAGCAAGCAGAGAGCAAGCAGTAGTAAAAGTGCTTTCTTTCCAGCAACATCAAAAGCTGAGCTGAAGCTACACTTTTTCTAATCTACAGAAAAAGACCAAAGAAAAAATTTACTTCAACAACACTCGTCCCAATCCTCGGGAAAAGTACGTAGCGTTTTGAGCGGAAGTGAAAGGGAAAAAAACTTTATTGCAATTTTTCCCAGAAGCAAGGCGCTTCTTAACTCTATTTTGTTCTTCCTCACGAGAAGACAAGTGAAGGTTTTCTGAGATGTGACATCCAGCTAGCGATAAATTCACTGAAAAATTTCTTCCTTTAAAAACAGCAACTTCTTTGCAAAAGCCAAATAAAGCGGTGATTCCTAAATACGAAGGGGAAAAGTATTGCACAAAAGAGGATTCCTCTAGTCACCATTTGACAAGGAACAAGTTTGTAAAAAAAGTAAATTTTTCTTTCTCTAGTCTCCCCTCGCACTTGAGCTAATAGTAAGGCTTGGAAAGAGCTAGGAAGAATCGTTTTCATCGAAGTCTCCACATGCCCTGGGACATTTTTTAATTTGCCATTTTAAGGTGACGCTGTGAGTGGATTGTGCTGCTGCAGTAGTAGTGAGGCGAGCCTCTTGGCTTTTGTGAATTTTTCAGCTGTATCATTCCATCGTAAAATCCAAAATTAGAGATACGTGCAAATAGACATAAAACAAGGAGACAAGGTAGACAACGAAGAAGATCTCCGTTTTTCTTATTCTTCTTCCAATTTTCTAGTGATTCCCTAGAGTACTTGACTGGATACTTTATTCCTTTTCAAGACAAGACACGACAGTTCTCTTTTTCTCAGGCCGTAACAATTTATTCTTTCAAGATGCGGAACTGTGGAGTTACATCTGCACTCCTGATCGCTGTCATGATCTTCCTTCTCGTCGCCGTTGTTTCCACTACGGATGCACGACTCAGGAAAAGAAAATTCGATGGAGATTTCGAATTTGCTGATGAGGTAAGCACAAAGCAAAAAAATATTTGCTAACACAGCATATTTGCAAACTGCAATTGCTTTTTGGTCTCTCTTTATACATGACTTATATATAATCCTTTCGTTTATTCTAAATTAGTCCGTTTATGTTAATCACAACTTCTTTGCATAATTATTGGCGAGCCCATTAGCTAAAAAAGGGCACGTCTGTCTGATAGGTGCTTTCAAATGAAGCACATACGATGATCTTGACGATTGTGATCATGACCAAGTTCATGCATAAGGATGTTTGTAGTCATCATAAATGCTACTCCTGTTTTCCACCATAAATTGCATAGCATATAGATCTTTTTAATATTGGTGATAAGTCAGATGTACAACAAATTATAATGAAAATTTCATTTTGTAAAATACGAAAAAAACTCATCTATGCATGATTTTAATATTGGGGCTTGTCCTCAAACTTGATGATGAATTTGTTTACATTCAAGTCGTGATCTTTGTTCTGTCAGTAATTGCATATGACTCATTTTTATAAAGTGCCTACTTGTAATAATTTTCTTCTGTAGATTTTCTTAATCGCGATAAGCGATCACAGTTCGTGCAGTTTTGTCGTAAACATGTTTCCCCGTAGCTTTTCCACTCCAGTTCGTTTTATTGTCTTAAGAAAATAATGGCTTAAAGTTAATGTGTTGCGGACAAGCATTTCACCTAATGGCCAAAGTGAGATTAAAGATAAAAGCACAAGCCAGTCGAGTCAGCCAGTCAGTTGAAGCCTTATGCATAGGTACCCATTTTTTCTGTCTTCGTCAATAATCAAATTAAGAGAAGGACTAAAGCTGCACTAGCAGAATAATAAAAAAATCCAATAAATTTAATGGACGCTTAGAAGAAGCCAGATCTACCACATCATCATGAAATCTAAGTGTTGATAATAAGAAATATAAATAAGATGTGGAGAAAGTTTCAAGAGGCATAATCTATTGAAATAAAAACCATTAACAGACTTATTTATATGCACATACATACACCATATATTTTTTAATGTTACAGACCCAAGCAAAAAAGGCAACGAATTTTTATTGTTTTATCCTCTGTGAAATGTCAGTCAAAGATCAGAATAACACCATTCATTGAAGCATTCTCGATATAATTTTCACTTTAGCCTTAGCAAGACTCCTCGAGAATGAATACTGTGTTATGGCATATGGGTAAGTCATTCAAGGTGTATTTTAGTTATTGCAAACATTTCGGTAATATGAGCCATTGAAGCGTCAATTTATGTTTAGATTCCATTACCTCTAATAAGAAATATGATGATGTTCAATAACAAACACACAACTGCCACCACATCGCACATCTTACTTTCTGTTCTGATATCAAATTGCTTCATGTGTTGACAAAAAGGAACCTATTCTGTGTGTTGATGGCACTGTGGATATTCATCATCTTTCTCATTTCTTGATTAGCATAACGATGAATAATTCATTGAGATCGCTCGAATATTAGCTAGACAAGTGTACAGTATAGTATGTACAGCTGAAATGTAATATTTGACACGATTCGATGCATTTTGCCCGTCTTGCTTTTAAAACTTACTTTAGGTTTGATACGAACATTGTATGAAAGATTGCGCGATTTATAATGCATTAAAAATCCACCTTTTGAAAGTACAATCCACGTTGTTCATCATCGTCAACTTGATGTTCTCTTTCCTCTCTCATTGAGGAAAATAACTTTGTGTTCTCAAGAGTTATTCAATTCAGCCTTCTCACTTGAAGGTATCTTGATCTTGTCACTATAAAGTCTCGTGGGAAATTCTTTCTTGATGAGCTGGGCTTATCACGTTTCTCCTCAGTTTCCATTCTGGTGGCGGCAGTTGCTGTCAAGATAGATAGACATGTCAAGCTATAAAAAGTCCATTGTCTTTCTAGATGCCTTCTTCTTTCATAGTCTTTCCGCATCAATGTTAAGCGTGTCGGGAAAAAAATTGGCAAATTTTTGTACAAATATTAGATCATGAAACTGAATCGTATTGAATGAGCCAACATTTGCAATTAGTCATTGTAATCCTGGAATCCCTTGAGCCTTAACGAGGGAATAACGAACTTTTTTGATTGATACCAATGTGAATGTCTCGCTAAAAGTATCAAAGTTGGATAATATTGCCGAGTTTCATTAACAAAAAATGTTGCGTTGGATGAGCAGATCCAACAAAAGACGTGGTTTAATGGACAATATGAGTTGATAAACTATTGAAGGGGGATCGCTGAATTGATTAGCCTGCCGAACACGGACACAGGCATTTTTTATTGGAAGAAAGATTTTTATGGCTCGCTGGCTAATTCTTTGGTAGGTACCACACACAATGTTATATATAAGTATGACTAGGTACCTACTTTTTGAGCNTTAACAAAAAATGTTGCGTTGGATGAGCAGATCCAACAAAAGACGTGGTTTAATGGACAATATGAGTTGATAAACTATTGAAGGGGGATCGCTGAATTGATTAGCCTGCCGAACACGGACACGGGCATTTTTTATTGGAAGAAAGATTTTTATGGCTCGCTGGCTAGTTCTTTGGTAGGTACCACACACAATGTTATATATAAGTATGACTACCTACTTTTTGAGCAACATTGCATTCTCTTCTTTTCCCAACAAAAGAAACGCTCTTACACTAACAGAGGAGGCGTAGAGATCAATGTGATATATTTTATTGGGAAACCGCTAATGAGCTCCATCCGTTACGGACGATATAAGATTGAATGCGGTGCTACCATTTCATTAAAAGTTATCGTGCAGTTAGATCTCTCCCGCACGTACTCCTCTTATATGTCATTATTGCTAACAAACCTCTCGTGAAACGTTATTGCTTGAGTGCTTTACGTGCATATATACAGAAACGGGATAAAAAGGAAGGGTAAGCACACGCATCTCCAACATCTAGTAGAAAAGTTCCTTAATCTTCGGTTTCCAGTAGTTGAGAAATTATAAAAAAAGTTGGATCAATTTTAAAAGTTTGAAAGCCAATAAAAATCGCTTTTGCGTAAGATGTATGTAAGGTAAAGAAATCACGAAGCGTATTTTTGTAGAGAAATGTCTCTTCCAGTATCATAGCACTATTTCTAGTGATTAATGGGTATTTTATTCCCCAACTTTAATGGCACCCCAACACATTTCCATAAAACATTAATGGGAAAAGAAAAGTCTTTTGATTATTAAAGTTCATTCATGCCTATATTTCAACTCAAATTAACCATTAAAAAGGAATAATATGAAATTGTATAAAGTGCTCATGTAACCTCTATAACTGAAACATAATTAACATCAGTCTCCTTCCAGGAAGTAATTTTCCAGGACTTGAAATTTTAAAAACAAATGTCAAGAACAGCCATCGATCCACCTGTAATTTAGCAAATGAAAGAACATTGTAATAGCTAACGATTCCAGTTTGTCATACACAGGACTTGAAATTTTAAAAACAAATGTCAAGAACAGCCATCGATCCACCTGTAATTTAGCAAATGAAAGAACATTGTAATAGCTAACGATTCCAGTTTGTCATATTTACTTAACTATTTGTGGAGCAGTAAATTGGTCTTTACGAATCAGATTTCAGTTTTAACATATAGATGAATGGATTTTTCGACTCGCATGAGCCAATTTTTTTCCTCTCATGCTGCATTGGATTCAAGCAAAGTTCATTTAATAAAGCAACAGATTTTGTTTCAGTGCGTCTGTAATTTCAATCTCAAAATACTGCTGAAACATATTTATTATGACTTGCCTCCAATCTATTTTTTTTGTACATTTTAGAGGAGAACAAGAGGCTTGGCTTCAAAGATTCCTTTGTACACGTAGGTATTCTCACTTTTTCGTAAAAAGATGATGTGCAGGTGTCTTCTTGGGTAGAAATCTTCCGACGTGATTTGATAAGAGCATCATGTATGCTGTACAAAAACAGTTGATGATTATAGTTTTAATAGGTTGCAAAACGCCTCCTAAACTACATGAAGACCGTTTCATTGCATCATCTTTTATAAATCAGCATTGAATTCGTTGAAAACATAAATCACGACATGTCGTATTCAAGTTGTCCACGTTTTTTTAAAGAATCGAGTTGTGAATTTTGAATGCAATGTCGATTTGATACTCTTGAAAAAGATTCTTTGTTTTAGTTAAATATGAGAAACATTTTTTACTATCCCCACATCTCTTAATTCATTTTTTCAAATACATAGTGAGTTACCTTCACAAGTCAATTTTTAAGAAGATAAAAAACTAACGCGTTTGTTCATTCAAACGAATGAAAAATATTGTTATTATTATTCAGAGTGCGAATGCATAATTTTTGCTGCCATATTTAGTCATGGGTTTTACTAGCGAAATGTTTATGCCTTGTTCCTGTCTGAACATTTATGGCTTTCGTAGAGCCTTAAATTTTTGCTATTTTTTAGAAGAATCATTTTGAAAGAGACTCCTACGAAATAAGGATTGGATTGTTTGAGTACTTAGTACTTAGACATGGCCATTCTGTGAAAAAAAGTTCCGCCTTATACTTAAGAAGCTGAATAATAACGAGAATCTATATGTACATTTCACTGAAGTTGTTTGAAGGAGGACACAGGAAATTTAAAAGAAATAGTCAAGATAAGTATGTAGGATAACTATTCAAACCCATTTTTTACTCTATTTTGTACATATACATACTTTGAAAGTTATTTAATGAACTTTTATGTCCTCCTCCGACAGGTTATAGAAATAATAACAGGGATCTAGATCTACTCATAAAAAGAGCTGTGTGGGTGTTTTGTATCGAAACTCATGAAATTTTTTGATGTAACACATTTTTCATATATCCTTAAAAATATATGCTACTCCGTACTCTGTACTCACTACTACGCAATGATGTTAAAGTTTGACCTGATTGTCGCAAATTTCATTACTGTCACTGTACTGTTATGAGTCATGAATTGAAGATGCAAAATTTTGATTTCCACCCATCTGGCTTACCTTGATCGTTTTCGTTGACTTGCATGATTCAATTGTACGTACTTTAAGTTAAGGTAAAAAAAAAACGTTGGTGTGATGTACTAAATTGGGTAGGTGTTATGTTATTGAAAAATTGAAGGCAGCAGAGAGCCGTTTTAGATATGTATTTTTTCCGTTGTTGTCGGTCCAACACTTTGTATTCAATCGATACCTCATGCTGAGCAATACCAGTTTTATAAAACACTTAAACCTATGTCTCACATTTGATAAAAAAAATACCTTCCCTCCTTTTAAACCTTAACTCTAAAATGGAATAAGGTTCAGATGCCAAACTGTAATTTATTATTATTGGATTATAGGAAACACTTCACTTTTGGTTTGCTGATGGTGCGGCGGCACCTAGTCAGTAAGCATTTTTATATCTAAATATGGTAGTCTGATTGAACGCAAGTTTTATTTAAAATATTTGCTTACATTCGTTCTCTCCTTTTTTCTTTCCTTCGGGGATTCAGAATCATTTTAAGAAAGATGGGTAGGTATGCAGTGGGTGTGTATCTTGCAATAAAAGCAGAACATGATCAAAATGACATTTTGTGGGTGCCACCCTGCATGGCCTCGCTCTTTCGATTCGACTTGTCGTAATTACGAATTTTGAAGAAAAAAATGTTTCAAGTACTTTCAAGCACCAGTAGGTAAGATGTATAAGTATTGAGGAAGCAAGAAGCACAATTTGAGATGGGATTGCACTTCCTTCTTTTAGAGCATAATGTTGTTTTCACTAATAATTTTTCAAGAAATTAAGATACTTTTCTGAAATTATTTTAAAGCAAAATGTACCATATGTGGACATCCAAAGGTTAATTTCACAATGAAATTCAGTATGTAATAAAAATCTATCTCTATTCTTTGTCTTAATGACTCATCAAACATCATCTGCTATCGTTTCTTTTTATCATGGAAATTACGAAAGGGGAAAATGAACAAAGAAACAAAAAAACGAGATTTGATTCAGTTCGTTCGTCGCCTTCTCTTTTCTCATGGCTGCATGCAATGCCAATGCACACAAAAAATGTTGCACAATTAAATGTATTCTTTTGTGTGTGTTTGATGATGATGACCTTATCAACTCCCTCGTATTCGTGTTTACCAGTACTTTTTTTTCTAAAGTCTGCATTGAATTCGCTCGTACAACTCAATTGTCAATGTTTTTGTGCAAGAAAATTCACATGCCAAATGTCATTTTTTCTGTCTTTCTGTAGGAGTCACATGCACATAGGTGCATGTAAATGATGAAAATATATGCTACAATTTTTAAGAGCCAACACAAAAAGTTAAAAAACCAGAACTTTTGTTCAGACAGACATCATGAAACGTGTCGTTGTGCTGTCCTGCTGGTTTTGATAGTGCGCTGATCAAAAACGATGTACTAGAATGTCTCTTGTCTTGTCTCCCCTCGTTTTAATCCAGAAAACCAGAGAGAGATGCAAACAAACGACAACAATGATGCATCACTACAAGTGAGGTAAAAGCTTATAAGGGGAAAATTTGTTGCATTATTTTGTTGATGTGTTGCATGTATACCTATATGAACTAAAGTGAATCAAGCCGAGCGTGCATATATCATTCTCTTCGAAATATCTGTAAGACGTGATCTTTCATGTAATCTCAAGGAAATAGAGAAAAATAAGGGAAGAAGATTTCGTGTGTGATGCAAAAGCATTCACCAAATACATACTTACACATCACGAAGAGGGAAAAATCTACTTATTTTTGCTTCTAGTTACTTTTTTCAGACAGACTAAATCATTCTAGGAAGATCAAAAAGGAAAGGGAGAAAACCTCTTGGATCACATCACATCACGAACGAAAACACGAGATACGCGCACATAATAATAATCGCGCCGTCTGTGATGATGATGATCGTCATCATGACCATGTTGAAAATGAAAATGCGGGTAGATGAATGTAGTCTAGTGGCCATGGAAGATGATGAGTTTGCTCTCAAGCACATACTATCTTCATCATCGTCTCTTGATATTAAGATAAGAATGATGAGAGAAAGAACTTTACAAAAATGTAAAAGTTTATATATAGTGTCGAGTCCTTTCAAAAGCTTTACTTCAGCTAAAGTACACTAAATCTGCCGTTGACGCTGAAGTAAAGGATGTGGGACTTTCACATTCAAAGGAACCCTTCAAATTCAAATATCCCACAATGTATGCAAGAAGGTGCTCTTTCTCAAAAGAAATGGAATAGATTTGCATTTGCCGAACCTACGAGGCTAAAGCTGAAAATGCTCGTTTTAATACATTAAGCCCCAGTCTAATTCATCGGATGTCACGATCATCACATCACTCAAACAGAAATCTATTCGTCGCCCGTAGCAGAAAAAAACAAAAGCATTGAATATGAGTTGCACTCTGTGTAAAAATTTACATTTTTGAAACGAGAATAAATGAAACAGAAGCGTAACATCGTTTTTTAAAAATTGAATCCTTTTGGTACTAGACGCTTTTTTGTTGAGCATAAAAACATCATCCTCTGGTTCCAACAAGATTCATCCTGTCGAGTGAGTCTATTTAAATGAAGAACTTTTTTAATGAAGAGGATTTTGCGGATGAGAATGCCTGTCCGTCATAAGCACGCGTTCTTGTTAGAAGAGAGTGGCAGCTTTTTGATCTCCTGTTTCTGCTGTAATCATGTTGTAATACTTTAAAAATTACGGGAATGGGAATTCCCGGCTACTCTGCTTGTTGGATGGTAATACCCTCATAATTAAAATGATGTTCCCTTGTAGGAAACGGCTAAAATAAAATCCGTCTCACAATCTCTCACCTTAACTTTTATTAGAAGCAAGCGAAGAAAAATTCTCGGTTTCAATCTTGACTATGACTAGTTCACTGCTCTTTTTTCATCTCGAAGCCATGTTCTTGCTGTTACAACAATAGAAGAAAATATGACGTTTGTACCTAAATGAAGCTAAATAGGGCCCAGAATATTATGCAAATGCTACTTTTGTGGTATCAGAAAGTGTGCTAAACAATTCCGAGACATATTTGGAATATCTAATTAAGTAGTTGCAACAACCTAAAGCTGGGAGCATGGTTTGAACAGGTATTAAAGAAAATATTTTATGGACATGGGCGTATTATGCACTGCTGGAAAGAACATTTTCAATTCATTACAGCACACAAAAATGCACGTCTCAAAAACGAATTCGAAGCAAACTATCACATTCCATTTGTGTCGATAGATTTAGAAAGAAGAACCGAGCAATACTTCAGCTTGATGCATAGTTCCCATTTACTTATGTGTAAAAACTCACACTCATCCAGTATTCTTTAAAAAAAATAATTACAAATTATAATGGGATGCCGTTTATTATGGTTCATAAGTGACAGTGACATTATGGTTTCGGCGTTTTTGAGAGCATTGCCCTCAGTTCAAATGCCACGCAAGCTGATTTCGCCCCAAAATCCATTCCCCTATTGCTAAAATCAAAATTTAATAAATTTTCGCTTTATAATCAGAATAAAATATGGGTTTATGTAAAATATCTCCTTCCTAGGCTCAATAATGTTGTCCCGTGGTGTCATATTATTATCGTAAAATTTAAACTCTGTTTTTGTTCCCTTTTTTACCGACTGACGTTCCTCTAGAGAGAAGGAAATAATGATAACGTCATCGTCGCCTTTTGCTCTTTTCCTATCATAAATCTTCCTTTCTTTTAAAGTGAGAGGAGAGAGGAATTCTGTGTTAAATGGCTTGCATGAAAACTCCATAATTTAAATGGAAAATCTTATTGATCCTATAAAAACTTTTATAAAGCTAGGGAAAAATTGTGGAATTATCTCAGAATTTTTGTATAGTGGTACACACGACATCCTTCCTTCTCTTTCTTCATTTCCTCAATTCCCAACTTCTCATTCCTTTCTTTAATAAAAAGACTTCTGTCTTCCCCTCTTCATTTTATGCATAATGTGAAATCTAACGAGGCTGGAAACGAGTTGTGAAACGAGCAAAGCAAGAAGTATTTTAAGACAAGCAATGGTAATGGTGTAAGAAGCCTAAAAAACTTCATTATTCTCTATAATACTTATACAAGGTTTCTTCTACGCAAAATCATGATGATGATCGTGCTACTATGTTCGTATAAAATAGTAAGATGAGCAACTGCATACGCAACGCAACTATATTTATATCTTCGTTTGCATTTTTACTACGGAAGAGAATCCTCCATTCTTTTCCGTTTTCATTTGCTATCTCAGTCAGAAAATAAGTAACTTCTTCCAGGAAAAGTCAAGATAAAAGCGGGAAATGTGTATTGTTATTATTTCTACGCATTACAATCTTTGCTTGTCTTTCTGATAACGCACTTCAGCATCCTCACATAGGCACCTCCATTTATGACTAAAAGACTAACGGGTAAAAGACGGCCTTAGAAAATGAGCATAATAATAATGCAGTTAGTGCGTATGAAGTTCTTATTATTATGCTTGACTTGAGAATCTGCGTATT
>JAHZMX010004851.1:0-10639 GCA_027743895.1 Seira musarum
AATTATGCCGCTTATCCTAATTCCAAAAGAAACTCACAATCTGAAAATTTTCTCAGCTATACAAGCAGTAATTAATTGCTGTCATTGGTTATTAAGTACACATTCCACGGGATTTGCAATCGCAACAACTATATACATACTTGATGCGAAAAGATTGATCTCTCCTGAATGACAAACACGTGCGCATATTAGGGAAATGAAGCTGTCTTCAAGGCAAAGCGAAGAAGCCGCCTTTTACACGACACGCACCATATCACTTCATCGCGACGAAAAATACTTAAAAAACTGAGAAAAACCTGATTTAGTGCCGTTAATGTTAACAGCAAATTACTTTCCTGAGGAAAGATGTATGTAGTATCCGTGTGTGAGTCAATACCATTTTGGCAATTGATCAAGTTCCTTAATCTAATGCATTTGCATTCTCGCTTGTCAAAAGAAGAAACGTGCGTAAGTTCTTTGTCGCCTTGCAAGTTGCAACATCTTTTGAACTTGAGAAACATTAATCTGTCGATACTATATGCACACGCAAATTCGAAAAAAATATCGTTACCCTAACCCTACTGATTCTCAATTTTCTAGATAAGTATCTCTTGCAAATATGCATGTCGACACTCATTCATTTTATCAAGTGATGATGACGAATTCAATATTCAAAAAATTTAAAAATAATGTCAGATCGTCAAAGAAAATACGGGCAAGTAAAACTTTCCAAAGTCAACATCAGTTTGCCATAATATTATAATTTTTAGCGTATTTGTCAATAATTTTTGTTGAATAGCAAACAAACAAATATTTTGAAGTAGGTATTTGAGAATATGATCTTTAAATGAATATATTTACCTGTCCAGAGAAATGGCAAGATGAATCAATTCAATTTGAGTAAAATATTTAGCTACAGAGGTCACAAAAGTCACAGTTTGTTTTAAGCTCAATAAACGTTTCATTTGCACGGAACAGTTTCCCACTGAAGAATTTAATGTCTTAATAATAATATGTACGTAATTTAAACTTAAATTCACAAAATCCCTATACCACTATTTAATAGGTAATATGAAATGAGCAAAGGGTTCGTTCCTCCTAAAACAAAAATCGTGATTAAAACAACTGACATCGGGAACAGGAGGGCCTTTCACATGTTCACGATTGTACCCATAACACTATAATAGGTAATATGAAATGAGCAAAGGGTTCGTTCCTCCTAAAACAAAAATCGTGATTAAAACAACTGACATCGGGAACAGGAGGGCCTTTCACATGTTCACGATTGTACATCTCCTCACACAAAGAAGAACAAAAGGACGGTAAGGAAGGAAAAAAAATGTGTTCTGGTTTTTCGTCCGCCCGCACCAAACTTAACAAAAATGCCTTTACTTTATTCTGCTGCTGTGCCACTGGCACTGCACTGCAATCCCATATTCCCTTTTTCCCACTACTCACTTCACTCTGCTCTGGCCAGGCCTGACTGACTCTCTACTTCACTATATCGCTAGCAATGTTTCATTTCCTTTTTTTTTCTCGGTATAGATGAGATTCAGGATAGGATCATAGAACAGAATGAAAATGAACACACCGTCGTCGTCTTCGTCGTCACCATACAACATATTCCTCTGCGTCTCTCTTATTTTCTCATGCTCATGCATCCAAAAAAAACTGATCTAAAAGCCACACCACACCAAAAGTATTTTTTTGGCTCCGTTTTTATTCACCATCGCCATTCATTTTACTACACATATTGTTGCAACTTGCAACAACGTCGTCGTTTGCTTCAAGTAAATACAAATAACATCACATCACAAGACCGTCAAGTCAAAACTGCCAGAGAGCCACTGTAGGCACCTATTTCACAAACACATCTAATATTTGTGCATGCATCATATATCATATCACAGAAGAAGAACGAAACCACGAAAAAAAATACTGCCACACAACTACCTTTTTTTTCTCTCACTTTTTTTAAAAGTTACTTTTTTGAAAACTAAAACCGACTTTTTTTTTGTTCGATAAAGTGAATGGAATACTGATGGACTTTGCTTGACTTACAATTTTTTTTCTGAAATTCAAATGCTAGTAAAAGAAACAGCAGCAGAGCTTCAAGTAAATACAAATAACATCACATCACAAGACCGTCAAGTCAAAACTGCCAGAGAGCCACTGTAGGCACCTATTTTACAAACACATCTACTATTTGTGCATGCATCATATCACAGAAGAACGAAAACCACGAAAAAAAATACTGCCACACAACTACCTTTTTTTTCTCTCACTTTTTTAAAAGTTACTTTTTTGAAAACTAAAACCGACTTTTTTTTGTTCGATAAAGTGAATGGAATACTGATGGACTTTGCTTGGCTTAAAATTTTTTTTTCTGAAATTCAAATGCTAGTAAAAGAAACAGCAGCAGATGCTTAACTTTTTTTTTATTTAGTCAAGTCAAATGCTGCTGAAGGCAAAAATGCCGAAAAGTTTTTTAGAAACGAAGAAGATTGTAGATGTTGTGTGGCAAGCACCATGAACAACCGAATACTGATGAATAATGTGAGTTGTGTGAGGAGTCGTTTGTTGTATTGGCAGTGGCATTGCTATTGCTATTGCTTTACCGCCAGCTTTAAGGAAAAAACTACAAAAATCATCTCATCATCTCAACTCACTCATCATCATCAACAATTCAACATGATGATTTCATAAAAAGTTATGTAGGGTTAGAGTTTGCTTGTGGAGGAAAAAAATGGACTAATAGATTCCATCTATCCATCCATCCTCCATTTCTAATGCATGATCCACTAGCGCAGCTGTGAGCACAGCGCAACGATTCTCAATCCAATCGAATGAGATTCATGAGCGACCGTCATAGTCAGCATAAACTTAAAGCTTCATTCATATCATGAGAATCATCAAAAAACCGTGGTGCACGTTGACGTTACGTTTCTTGGGTAATTATTCCCTCTTGATGAATGTAATGACATCTTTAATCTGAGGATTACAACAGTTTTCCTTGCTCCAAATTCAAAAATAATACCTTCAGGAGGATTGGCTTCTGGGACAATTCCAAAATTCTTCTACTGTATAGGTACTTACATTACATATTGTACATACTTACTACGTGTTAGATGATATGAAAAACGACTCAACACTCATATCATATCAATAACAATTTTCCTGATTTTTACGTACCCAAAAAAAATTATCAATAGATCCTTCTTCATTCGTACGAGCGGGTTCACACAAACCCATTTCATGGGCCATAGAACTTTATCTGTAGTCATGTTTCACATCCCATCATTCTTTGAATTACAGGGCTGGGACACTTTATTTACACAAATTTGTTTTGCTTAGAAAAAAATAATGATAGCCCTATTCGACGGTTAGTCAAGTGGCCCTTGTTCTCCGTCCGATTCTGATTTAAAAAACCACAAACTAATTTTTTTTCACCTGAAAACCTGGTTTAAACTAAGGTCAACATTTTCTATGTTTAAAAAAACGTTTCCAAATTCCCTTTTTCGCGGAAGCCTTTTTTAATTTTTCATCAACTTGAAAGGATTTGGAAAAAAATCGTTATATACATCAAATTCCGCACACTTTTTAGAATATTATAGTAGAAAATTTGAAAATAAATCATGCGGCATACTTTCTAAATTTCAAATTTTCGCAAAAAAAGTTGTGTAACCCCAAATCTTCGACCCTGGTACTAAAATTTTAATATTGTTAGATCATGAAATGTGTTTATCAAAAAACAGTTGTATCAATAGACTCAGGAAGAAATGGGGATTTTTTCCTGACATGAGTTACATTTTTTATTCCTGTCGCTTCTTTTTAAAAAAATAAAACTTTTTGGGTGTGTAAATAAAGTGTCCTAGAGTTTAGTACAAACCAACCCTAACGGAATTCGAAACCAATGAAAGACACAATATTTCAATCAGCCTGTGCTCTTACAAATGCGGAAGAAATGTTAAGCTTTTTGAAACACAATTTTAAACGCTGGTTAAATCTATCAACCGTTTTGCGGAGTGATTTCCTATTAAACGTGTAAAATACCCAATAAAACTGTTGAGTACATTTGGTGTACTGCATAATGGAAATTTTTGCCAAGTATTTCTCTTGAATCTGGTTTTTGGTTCTCCCTAATAATCCCCTTGTCAAAATACCCCCTGGACAAAATCCCTTCCCCAATAATCCCACCCTTGACAGAATCCCCTTCCCAATAATCCCCCATGAACTGAATCCCCTCATCATTAATCAAACTTGGACAGACTGGATTAACAACACGCTCTAAACGAGTGATAATTAAGTAATAGATTTGTCTCAAACCTGCCTAAGTAGATCTGAATGAAACTTAATGAATAAAAAAAACCATCCTAAACCGCCCCCCGCATTGCTTACTTACATTACTTGTGCTATACTTAAGCTATGTGGTAAAGAAGAAGCCATCAATTTTATCAATTTTGAAGCGGCAATATCATTTCAAATTGAATTGCTTGGAGGGGATTTTAAGACGGGATTCTGTCCAGAGGGGATTATTGGGGTGGGGATTTTGTCCAGGAGGGGATTTTGGCGAGGGAGATTTTTGACAAGGGGATTTTTAAGCGATATCGGTTTTTCTTGTGATATTTCTGAAATAGCTAGAATTTTGTTATAAAGCAATTTTGATACGACTTCCGGGCTTGTAAGTTTCCCTAAAATAACAAATGCGCACTTCGCAAGCAGATTTTTGCTTAAATTTGTAAAGTAAGATGCTTGAGCTCCACAACTCCACTGGCCTTTAAATAGAATTCCAGAATTTCGCCGGTCGGATTTTAGTCAATGTCCAATTCGTTCTATTAAACAGCATTGCTCGTAAGTTTCATTCAGACTCCCGGACGTTTATGTATAACAGAATATAGTGATGTTAGTTACGCGCTTCCAAAGTTACATAACAACAGCCAGTGCATTTTCTCAAACACATAGCGTCAAATGTTCGACAATAAGGGGATTTTAGATGTTTTGCTAAATTAAAGTGTTGCTTCACAATTTGTAATACAAATGCATTCAGTTTTGTTACGGAAGGATTATTGAAAGAAAAGATGCACACTTCAAAATAATTTGAATTTTGTGATCTCTGCTACCAATTTAGTCAACGGTACGATACAAATACTTACTGTTTCGAGTTAGGATATGGAACAAAACTATTGTCTATTATGTAATGTTTTTGCACCAAATGAGAGAAGGAATGGATCGTATGACTAAGAATGCTTTGTATAAAAATACTGCGCACTTCCTGTTGAACTCGTTAGCTTGAAAAACAAACGAAACAAAATTGCTAGTTTAGCACTTACACATACTATATAGAATAGTGGTGTATTTTTAGCCTTCACCTACCACAAAACACTGAACGTAGAAGCAAAACGTTTATTTAGTTTAAAGTGGCCTTCGTCGGCCCAAATTGCATTGTATCCAAAATGCTTGAGCCAAACAAGAAATAATCAATGCAATGTTCAAAATATTAGATGCTTCTAGCGTGAGTTTTTTTTTTTGTACGACAAACAAGGCATCGGAGCCTTTGGTGTTTTCGAACAATAACATCACAACAGGAAGTTTCAACTTTTTAATAATTTTTAATAAGAACATGGTGCCAAATAGTAAAAAAACAAATATTGATGACGATAGAAGACAAAAACATTATAGCTGGCTGTGGCCATCATATGGAATAGAATAAAATAGAATTTATTATTTAAACTCACTCGGGGTCTCCGACCCATAAAGCACAATAGTTAAACTATAAGCTTCAATAAATACAGACGCCCTTATATCGCTATATTTTTTCCTGCTCGTACTTTAACATACAGAAGGCGCGTTATTTACAAACGGGCAATTAAAGCAAACATGTTTTGCTAGGTCGGTTATCTGTGATTATGTTGAAAAATATTTCACGCTTACCATTTATTATACACAAAGGGTCAATTTGGAGCTAAAAAGCCATGATTATTTATTGCACAGCTCCTGTCGTTCCGAAACTGTAACGTACACATGATTATGCAATACTATCCGTCTGCAAGTAGAGTCGGAGTAAAATTTTGAACTTTGTAGCAAGCAGCAAGGAACTTTAAAAATGATTGAAAGGAAAATATGTCACTGCTCACTCGTCACGGGTAATTGTTACGGACTTAACAATTTCCACCAAATACACTTATGTACTCAACATTACTTTAAAAAAGGCTTCAAAGCATTCGAAAAAAGTTATCGTATATTTTTCCACACGGACACTGCTACTATTGCAAAGATATTCATGCGTTTTTTTGTACATTTTTCCCTTACGTTTAAATATACCAGGTATCTGTCAATATATTTCAGTTTGCCCCATTTTCATAGCGAAGTTTTACCGATTGTTAATTAAAAATGTCCACATGGAAAATGGTGTGCGCTGTAAAGGTACCTAAATTAAGATTCGTGAATACACAAAGAAAGACGAATGAATATAGACATAAATTAATGACTAAACTACTCAAAAATAATATTCAAACAATTTTCATGTTCCAGTTCGCGTAACGATCGCGAAACACTCTTTGTAATACATAATCGCTCAGAACTTTTCCGGCAACCACAGAAATCAGTGACCAGCAACCCGCATTTAATTGTGTAACATGTGTTTTACTGAACAACATTAAAGAAAGTTTTACGAATTTTGAAACATAATTTGAAATTTGTAACTTGATTTCGAAGAAAAATACCATGGTGCAGAATGTGAGTGATGCTACTAGAAGCACTAATATTGCCGCAAACTTGTCCAGCTGTATTACGTCCAAATCCGGGTATGACTTGGTGGATGTTTGAAACTCTATCGTCGAGTTGAATCCGTGAAAGAGATTATAGGCCCAGGCATTCCACTGGGAAAGTTTGTCCTTGAGTCCAGACTGATGGATTCGTTCAATTGTTTGAAAAATCCAATCCCGATTTAAAGTGTACACTATAGTATACCAATGTGCATCTAACAGCGGTTCCTTAACTAATTTGCAATCGTAAGTTATTTCATCGTGGTATACTTTTCGAAACCTATATTTATCGATATTGCTACAATAAACAGCAATTTTTTCACGAAGCATTTCTGAAACTGCTTCTGTCGTTCTATTTTGAGAATTGGGAATAAAAACATCCGAAATTTTTTTAGTAATTCTCTTTTGTCGAAACACGGGTGTAAACACTGTCTCTATGTCAATCAGAGTGTACGCTATTGCAATTTTATATTCAGCGTTAAGTAGATCAACAATTTTTTCGAAAGCCGGAAGTGGCGTCTTTACGGAGAGAAAGCTGGTGATGGACGATTCATAGAGCATAGTCAACAGGGTAAAGCAATACACGATACTCATTGATAACCATTTGTCCCTACCAAACCAAACTGGTCCATTTCTTGTCATAACGGCCACCATGTTGAAAGCTTCGATGACTATGGAACGAAACCCCATTGATGCATAATATAGTCGCGTTCGACACAGTATAATTATTACAATGGATACCAAAATTAGTAGCCAAGCCTTCTTTGAAAACGACCTTGTCCAGACATTAATACGAAACAAAGGTATTTCTTTTTCGTATTCATCACAGTAAAGCAAACGAACTGGATCGGACATTGCGAATCTCATACCTGTTTTTTCAAGCGTGTCTTCATAAGTAAATTCTGAGTGTGCAGCGTATCCTACCATAAATTGGTTTGCCAGCGAATATCTAAATAGATGTTTTTCGGTACTGTAGAGATAAATTTGAATTGACATATTATGAACATCGGCAATATATATGAACGACATTAATATAGGGTCACAATATTGCATGTCAATGAATCTTGGAACCAAACGAGCACAAGCATGTCTATCTCTTCCAAATTTACTATCGACATAGTAGTCTTCGTAGTACGTGAGGTGCAAAGCTTGAGCTCTGCTTTTGTGTCCATTTCTAAACACTTTCTTATGTGTTCCTATTGGATCAAGGAAAAGCATTTCCATGTCCTTGACTAAAAAAACCGTATGTTTTTCAATACTGTTGTCAAGATTGGAAGGTGAATATAGTAACGTGAACGTTACATCCCCCAACTTCAGTTGAGTCAAAAGTTTAATTGCGGGTAAGTGACTCAGTACTTTGTCCTTAATAGTGAAATTTTCAAGGAAAGTATCGTTATTGTAACCAAACAATATCAAGATTGTTGATATTTGCATTAAATCATCAAAGGAATTCAGAAACCTTGAATGCCAGTTCATAAATGCCCCATCCGTATATCCATCGTGATATGTAGCAAATATAATGAGGTACGGTTGTGTGAATCTGTAATCATGATCAATCCGCAAAGACGCATTTTGAACGTATGAAAAGTATATTTTGTATCGAATCACATTTCCGATTGATGCAAAATTTTCATCACTAAGATGCTGTTTTAGAATAGAGTTTCGAGAATGCAGCAACACGGCACAGTTTTCAGGCTTGGTCTTCAAAAACGACGTCAACGAACTCAATGTTTGGCTCAGAAGAAGTTTTGAAGTTATTCCGACTTCAAATAATTTAAAAAAGAAGAAAACTCGAATAAGATTAGAAATGTGCATTTTTGAGACACGGTTCTGGCTAAATTGATAGATTGAGTTCCTTTTTTAAGTGTACGACGAACTTCAAAGCATAGCAGACTTATAAAATGTCCGATTCATGACCAAGGTGTTAAAGTTATTTACTATTCCGATTTTTGTCTAATGGTATCGGTAAAGTAGACCTTATAATTGATGAGGATTCATGTAGATTGTTGCACTGGCAGGAAGTATGAGAAAATAATCCGGCAAACTCATTTAGCACTGAAAATAAATTACACTGAAGTTAGGTTCTTCAGATTTTGAGGAAGTTATGGTCACGTTTACAAACCACACAGCAGGTAAAGTTTGAGTGATTCAGTACAAACTATGTGGACAATCAATGTGTCAATTAATGAGAAGTAACTTTGAAGCCAGATTTATTTGTGGAGGCAATATTCCACGCCAGTTTTTCGGAAATATGTTTGCTTGAGGAAGATGGAACGAATTCTTTGGGTTTGAATTTACTTTGGTTCAGTTTTTAATATCCACTTCCTGTAGCAAGTATTTTACTTAAGACAGGTAGTTTTAACTGGTGTATTTTATTTTAAAGAATGGTATAAGGTATGTAAGCTTCAATGCGATAAAATAACGACTAACAAGGTGTCAGATTTCTGAATAGGAAGTGCGACAAAATTCTTTCGTATTGATAGTTTTAGTGCCCAAAAAATTGAATTACTCAAGGCTTTGCTCAAACTGGTGGATTGTATGCCTCTAGCTTTAGCTATATCATGCACGTGAAGCAAAAGAAAGAAATAGCGATTGCGTGTTTCTCAGGCAAAAGGAAAACACTTAAAGCAATTAAATTGCAGCTAAATTATTCATACTTTGTAAGAAGGTAATGCCAAATGGTAAAAAAAACTGACGACAATGCAAAAGAAAAAAATTTATCGACCGTCTAATGCTTTTACATTGTAACAGACTCTCTTGCTAAGACATACATATGTGGTCAAGCAAACTACCAATTTGGGTTTAGGAAACTTAACTTGGTTGTGCCTAGTTAGTGCTATTCTTTGCTAAAAAATTGTTATCATTTGAGTGAAAGGGACAGAGAAAGAAATAATACCATGTTACCCTCCGTTTCGTCTGGAACAATTGTATATTTTTGGCCTCCATCAATCATCCTAGGGTGACGCAAACCATTGATTTGGGGAAGAGTGGTTTTGGTCGGCCATAAATTGCGTTGTGTAAAAAATGCTGAAGTAAATTTACAAAAGTAACTATATAATTTATTTATATTGATAGCTGGTTACAGTGCCGAGACAAATTACTTTACATTTTATTTACAAGAATTGATATCTTAGGTATGGTTTCAGCGTACAGCCAATGGCGGCTCTTAAGGAGACAATTAAAAAACGCGACACCAACTTTCTAAGAGGTTTGATTTCTTTTTAGCACTTTGACGTTCTTGTCCCCATAGCTGAAAACAGAAGACCTCAAACGTATCGGTGAAACACGTGTCTTATTAAGCCAATATAACCCAATTTTTAAGATTCGTGAAACGGAACTTGAAATTTGGAGCTTGATTTCGAAGCAAAATATCAAAGAACAGAAAGATAATGCCAAAATTAAAAACACTAATATTGCTGCAAACTTGTCTAGTTGTATAACGTCTAATTCAGGAAATGGTTTAGTAGTACTTTGAAATTTGACGATCGAGTTAAATCCGTGAAAGAGTTTGAATGCATAAATATTCCAATCCCAGAGTTTGTCTCTAAGTCCAGACTGATGAATTCGTTCAATTGTTTCGAATATCCAATCCCGATTAATTGCAAGGGCAGCAATATACATTGGTTTAGCCCACAGTGCCTCCTTCACGAATTTACATGCAGTTGGGTCTTTTGTGTCATCATAATTAAGCTTTCGAACCATTTGTTTTGCTATATTAGTGAGAGTTATTGCGACCTTGTTATGTAGCATTTCTGACACAGACCCTTCTGTTATATTTACGGAAGCAATAAAGACATCTGACACGTTAAATTGAATTCTCTTTTGACGAAAGACAAGAGGAAAAACTGACTCTATTCTCGCAATTGTCTGCTCGGAAGCAATTTTATAGCCAGCAT
>JAHZMX010004852.1:0-10344 GCA_027743895.1 Seira musarum
AAAAATAACATTTGACTAATTTATTGCTTTTTCGAAATTCGGGATTGAAGAAATAAGCAATGTATTTGAGAAATGGAAATAACGCGTATTTTTTGTTCTATTAGAGCCGTTCAATCTGACTCTGTAACGTTTTTCATCGAGGGCCTAGAAAGGTAATTGGACTCATGTTTGACCTATGGTACATACTACATTTTCCTAATGGCAAAGTAAACCATATGTTTCGGTTATTTTTAAAATTTTAGAGACGGAAGCGGGGCGGTCAGGTATGCCGAAAGCAGTATGAGAAACGGATTCGGATTGAAGTTCATACATAAGTTTTTCAATTTACCATATCTGCAATTACAACGGGCGGCTTTGATGAAACAACTTGAAACGAACCAATCGGAGACAGGAATATGTCACCAGGAACTGGATCTTTATGCAGAAAGCGATGAAGCAAATTATGACCTGTAAGCTAATAGCAAATTTAGGACTCCATACAAATACTTATTTCAAACTTGCTTGATCGTACTTAATTTGTACAAATTTTATCTTGTCAGATTTATTGATGGCCTGGCCCAAAAGCGGAGACAAATTGCCGACGCTATGGCCCCACCGAAACTCACTCTTGCTCAAGCGCAAGCGTTAGCAAGTGAGAAAGCCTTGAAAGAAGCTAAAGAACCAGAAGCTGCCGTAGCTGCAGCGGCAAAGTTTGCTGTAAATTCTGATCCATCCGTTAATCGTCCGCCAACACAATTACCTAAGGGAGTTAAAATACCTCCTGCTTCTTCTTTAGTGCCAAATAAATCCGCAACAAATTTGTCCGGTTCAAATAGTCAGTCAGGATTAAGCACTTCCAAAGATGACAAATCGCCAAATAATCAAAACCGAGGGACGCCTACTCCTACTGTTTCTTCATCTGTGTCAACTCCTACTCGGAGTATCGGTCGAGGGGGAAACGGGATAGATGATTTTGTACCTGACACAGACGATCATATCAATGCATTTTTAAATGATGCATCCATGAATCCAGCCGTTTCGGGTGGAAACGCAGCGTCTAGATTAGAGGACTCTAGTGATGATGAAACTCAAAAGAGAGGGAATCCTTTGGTAGTCTCCATCGAAGAAGACTTTGACGAGGAAATCTTAAACGCTCCTTCAAATCTTATTGTATCAGACAACATTAATAGTGTAAAGGATAGTTCGGATGAGGAAAGTGAAGAAGTGCTACACCAAGTCAATTCTTTAACCGAAGCTGTAGAAGGGACCTCCAAAGGAGCCACCCTTAATGGTGCTAACAAATTAGGCTTTAATTTATTTGTACCGGATACAAATGCCAAAAATAATTCAGCCAGTTCTTTGGAAGAATCAGAACAGCCGTCTTCATTAGACTCTGCGGGGAAGAAGTCATCAAAGAAGTCAAGTCATAAGAAGACTTCCTCATCAAAATCTAAGCATAAAAAGTCTAGCAAAAAGTCAAGCACTCATCATCACATGGACCTAGAAGAATTTTTGTCAGGAGATACATCTGAGAAAGCTGCAAACGTCGACACGAGTGCATACGAAGCGATTTAGATTTAAAGCGCAAGTCGAGCGAAGAAAAAGACCTTATTATTACTAAATAAATTATTTAAATTATTACTAAAAATTGATTGATTTATTAATCCTTTTTTTGCCTAAATCCACAATCATGTTTCGTTTAATTTAATTTATAATGTACTCTATAGTGACCTAAAACTGAGATTAATGTGGCTGCGTTGCGTCAAAGTTTTGTCTACATTATTGTGACGTGACATTACTTTTATAGGTTCTAAATGGTATATTTCTTTATCGAAAACTTTTTTGACTGAATTTTTTATCTTTAAATACTAACAGTAATGGTGCAAGAATGGAATGGATGATACATTTTAACTTTTGGTAAAATTAATCATAGAAAATTGGGACTAGAAACACTTATTTCTATGTTTGCTGAAATTCTTTGTGTCTTTGAGCTTAATTAGTTATCTACAACATTTTTACTAAATTGAAACTGTATTAGGTATTTAACTTAAATTCCCAAGACTCTCAAGAATTTTGTTTTTACGATCTTGATCTTGATGGCTGTGCAAAGGATTCGACTTCGTCGTTTTGATATCAATAGCAAGAACCAAGGGATATAAAATGTTTAAAATGATTTAAAACAGACATCTTGTCTTTTATCCATATACCAAAAATTCTTATCTTGGGCATTTGCAACAGCGAAATATCTACATGTACACGGATTTTCACACATGGGTTTGGTGAAATAGGATTAATAGAATGGTGTTCTAATGTTAAGCGACAACCGTTTCTCAAAAACAGCGACGTTTTCAATCTGCTAATAGGATTTAAAAAGGATTATTACATGCATAAGTTTTAACCGTTTAATACAAATATTACGAAATATCTAATTGCCTTTGTTCAACCGAGAGTACTGTAAGTTTTACATATTCTTATTCTAATGTAAAAATAAAAATATCTATGTATCAGGAGGACGATATTATGTACTAAATCTATTTGACTTTAATCAAACAAATGTTTACTATGAAATGCGTTCTTAATTCTTATTTAGTTTCATTTGGAGAACGCTGTCCAATAAAAATTAATCTTTTGAATCTCTTTTTGTCTGTACACGAAGAATCTCTTTATTTGTAGGGAGTACCTTTTATGACAGTTGGATGATTATGATTGCTAAAGAAATTCCATTGCAAAACGTCAGTACATAGTTGTTAAAATGAGAATGCCAACTTATTAAACATATTTTTCTGACATTTCATTTAAAATTATATAATATGTATACAGCACAACTAAATGAAGTATGTGAATGTATGTGAATCCATCTTATGCTGCTGCTTTCACAGATAAAAGTGAATTCGCAATGCTTGGTCTATGTTGAGGAACCACTGGTTTATTTTGATTTAATTTGTTCAAACGACGAGCGATGGCTTTATCGTGATACCGGCGAAGATCCATTAAATCTCTCATTTCCTCCTTTTCATCCTCGGACTGGTTTAAGCGAAGCACAAGGGCTCTTGTTGAGTCGGCCATCGGTTGACTGTAGAGGCCTTGATTGGAATGACGAGCGGCTGGACTAACACCTCTCTCTACGACAAGCACAATTCTTGCCCATTGTCTCTGCCACTCATTCGCGGTCTCAGCGATT
The DNA here is from genome assembly GCA_027743895.1 of Seira musarum. Classification (NCBI taxonomy): domain Eukaryota; kingdom Metazoa; phylum Arthropoda; class Collembola; order Entomobryomorpha; family Entomobryidae; genus Seira; species Seira musarum. Next base: position 3,161 of record JAHZMX010004852.1, read on the forward strand.
TTTGTGTACGTGTTACCCATCATAGCGATAAGCCTAAAGAACGTACATTAAAATCATTAACTAAGTCCACTGAAACAATTGATTTTCTTGACTATTAAATCACTATATTGTACATGTTAATGAGAAGAATCGCCACGATGGCCATATAAATGACGAACAGGACTTTTGCTATTCCTTCATGATCCGTTGACTTAAAAGAGTCATACATATGTGTCAAAGTTTGATAGAGACATCATAAACATTTGTACAATTGACTCCGCGGGTGTCGCGAGGGGGTTCGGGTCTGTATTGCTCTTGTAGGACAAGTAGATGATGTAGTAGGCTTGTGAGAAACCCATGACAAAAATCAAGTAAATCGTCACAAACCGTAAGAGATCACCAGACAACATTCTGTAAATCATCACTACGAATGGACCAACAGTTTTGAATCTAAAATCAACACAATGTCGTGAAAAATACAATGTAATAGGTTTTAATTAATTGCAATAATGGCTTGAAATGTAAAATCCCAACATACCCCCGACAGAAGAATAGAAAATATGGTCCTGTGGTCATCATTATTATTAGTGCTACCAAATCTTCCATTTCCGGGAGACAAAAGAAGACCCGAAGCACCGCCATGAAGATCACCATGTGACAAGAAAATAGGAATATGACACGGCTTGGGGCAGTGGATAAATTTTCGAAGAAGAGCGACGCACCAAGGAAATTAAACTCTCTAAATGCCCCCAGAATGAAACTGATCGAACCCAGAAGCATCAACGCCTCACAGGTGAGCCTTACCCACTGCATTGTAGTGGTTGGTTCAGCCATGCATTTAGACCATTGAGTCCACTTTCCCTTTCCCCCTGAATCATTGAAGGACTGATTGCCCAGAAAAAAGGTTGAGTTTAGCAGACTCGCGTTTAAAACTAGCTGATCACTTAAAGAATCTCCTGAAATATTTCCACCTCCCCAATCAAGATACCCCAGCAGTTCAGATGCAGATGAACTATTTGAATTCATGAAGAATCCCCCCTGACTGCCGGAAGTGTCGTTAGTTATGTCATAAATTATGGGTTCGGATACGAGAGCCAAAAGAGTTGTCAGATTCAAGTTTATTCCTTGCTGATCGAGGAGCGTTGCATTTGCGATTTCAATGGTTTGATTCAAAAGTGATGTGGAATTTACTGTGCCATTTACTGGCTTTGCAACTGCGGGAGCCTTGTGAATCGGACGGCTGAAAAACGCTACGACAGGAAATGAGGAAGTAAATGAAGAAGGTGACAAATGACCTGTAAAACCTGAACTTGACCATCGCCTGATTGAATCAAATGAAATCTCGTTGTAAATTATTGAGATTCATTTATTAAAGCCAAATTCCATTTATTTTTTGCAATCATTCTTACCATCTTGTTGTGAATAACCAAAATGTGTAGAACCATGTTTCCATTCGTGTCCTGAGCATTAGGATTTGCTCCCTTGGCTAAAATCAACCTGTAGCATTCTTCTTGACCCAAGCAAGCCGCGAAGCAATGGGGATACTCCCCCCAATATACCTGTCCATAAAAAACAAAATGTTATAAGTAAATTTTAAGAAATTGCTTGAAATATCATAAAATATGTAAAATTCCATATTACATAAATTCGTAATGATCATGAACAGTATCAAAACAATTTAGTCAATTTGATAATGAAGAGAATTAATGGGAATAAATTATTACATGTCCATCGTAATTTGTATTCTGATTTCGATCCACCCACTCATGTTTAAGAGTATCATATCTTTCTGATTTTTGATCTTCTGGGCCCATAAAGGCGCCCGTACACCTCTCCATTAGATTTGTACCGCATTCTACTAAAAACTTGACCATGGGAAAATCCTCGTTAACGATAGCCATATGAAGGACATTTTCTCCGTAATATTCATCTGACATGTAGACATCATCGACAAGATTAGGATAAAACTTGATGAGACGTTTCGCCAGTTCAGAGTGAACCTGTGTGGCACTCAAGAGACAAAGGTGGAGCACCGACTCGCCCACAGCACCACGTTCATCTAGCCTCCAACAGACTCGTTTGTACATGCTTGGATCTAAAATAAATGCAGGTGCGTTTAAGTATTATTTCAACGGCAATAAAGTTAAAACTTGAGCTGATTTCTAGAATCACCTTTGTCCTCCGGGGGCTTATAATTTTCATACTCTGCCTCACTCTTCAACAACTGAAGATGCTTTGGTCGGAGTTTGTTCCTCATTAAAACAATTTCAGAGATATGGAAAAGCTTCCCTTCGCCTTTATTGTATAGAAAGGGCTCCACTTTAGTCTTGATGGCTTCATCCAAAGCGGCATAGTTTTTAGTGGAGGACGCCTGCTTCGTAAGGTCAACCAAAATTCCAGTTCCTGTAAAGATATACGCACAATCAATTAACCAATACATTAGAAACGGAATTATTGGCTCCAGTTTCCCTTTTTGTGTGCGAAACGAATGAGGTATTTATTTATTTAATTGCCTGATAATGACAAAAGCTGATAGATTTTCTGGGTGGCAGGGCCAGCTTGAGCTTTCACGCCATCCGAGACGTTAGACTTGGCATTCCCCATGCTGCTGGGAGGTTACAAGTCAAGTTTCAAGTTATTCACAAACAGACTTCAATATTAATTGTACTCAACCTTTAATATGCACCTACGACTTTTAGATTTATGTATTCTGGGAGAATATTTACTCAGAACTCCGATTAGCCTAATTCAGTTTTTTAAAGGATTTCTGGACAGTAAGTAAAGTAAATAAGTAGGTCATTAAGGTGCCTCTCTTGTTTGATCAATAAATTAGTTGCGTTTGTTTGTTGTTTGCGTCCCAGTCTATGAATATGAACAGCTACATATACATATTTAAATATATAGTAATGAGTACCTGGTACCACCCACCCACACGATTGCGACTGCGATATCCTCCGAAGCGATGATAATGTGGCCGTAAGAATAGAAAACAATAAAAGGGTGCGCGAATTCGTCCAGGAATTAAATGCGACAGTGACAGTTATGATGATATAAGTAAGTTAACAATACCGGTAATGAAGTATGTACTGTATTTTTTATGCATGCATTTTGCATTTTCTAGTAGATAAATTCTCTATCAAATCAATCGATATGACCTACTTAGGTTAACTTGCAGCACGGTTCGGCATTCATTCAAGATTTTATGATCATTTCAAGATAAAGAAACTTGAAAGAATCGTACTAAATGAATTATTAATGTCATAATTAAAACGGGCGAAAAAACATTCATAGATCACTGATAAATGGAATGTTCATTGTTCATCTATTGTCAATCTGCTAATTCCAATTTTGAATCAGTGCGAACCTAAACGATCAGAAAATATCAGGCTGCCAGCCAGGTTATGCAAACGTATCATGCATTCCCGTTCCCTTTCTCGAGATGCAACGTGATATNAAGATAAAGAAACTTGAAAGAATCGTACTAAATGAATTATTAATGTCATAATTAAAACGGGCGAAAAAACATTCATAGATCACTGATAAATGGAATGTTCATTGTTCATCTATTGTCAATCTGCTAATTCCAATTTTGAATCAGTGCGAACCTAAACGATCAGAAAATATCAGGCTGCCAGCCAGGTTATGCAAACGTATCATGCATTCCCGTTCCCTTTCTCGAGATGCAACGTGATATTATATTGTTCTTTGTTCACTAACGTAAGCATCAAGGGAGCAGAAGTAGCGCGAGAAGCAAAATTGCGTTGTTTTTGGCTCTAGCTCATAAGAATATGAACGATGAAGATAAAACTACATAAGTGACTTGTGTTTGCAAATATTTGTATTTGTGGAACCCTTTTAAAGTAATTAATTCAATTTTACTCAATTTACCTAGTTTGAAAAGACGTTTTGATTGATTGCATTTACAGTTAACTGGTTTGTGTAGTTAAGAATATTAAAAATCGATCTATTATGTCTGATGATAAAGCCGAAGAAGTAATCTCACTTGAACCTGTGGCTGTGGTTGAGCCCAAAGAAGAGAAACCGGAAGAGTCGACTGAAAGTGCTGCAAATGAAGTTGCAGGAAATTATCAAGAGGAGACTTTCCTGACTCCTGCTCCTCAGTCACAACCATTGGATCCATTTGTGCGTCTAGTAGATGCTGGGACTTCGGCTACTAATAGTGAAGGGCAGCGTCAATGTGAATCAACAAAAAAGAAAAGCTCTGCTAATGCTGTACCTTCGGTTTTAAAAACTCCCAAAGGCGAGCCTAGTGCTAGCACTGGTGGTGGTACCATTGTTCCAACTGATTTAGGCCCAGATTTAAATTACAGATACAGATTAACAAGTGCAGCTCCAGCTCCAAATCCAGGAGCACCAAGGGTTGTTGGAATGGACCTTCCAAAGTCCATAAAAAGTGAGAGCCAGCCTACTATGACTGTAACTCCAACGATTGTTAAACCTCGAAGGCCTTCCGTTCATTTTGCTGATTCGGAATCGAAAGTTAAGACTTCTAGCAGTAATATTAAACCTGAGAGTGGAAGCCGGAAGCACAGATCAAGGAAGGAAAAGCTTGTTTGTCGAAGGTATGTACTAATCAGCTTGATATGTTGATATTATATCTTACTACTACTGTTGTTTATTTCGTACTGGTGGTTAAGAAAAAAATGGTGTAATGCTAATTGGCGTTAACTTTTAATCTATTTATCTAGTGAAAGTCTGACTGACTTGGCGATGGATACAGATGAAAGTCCAACTGTTTCAATGCCGTCATCACCACTTTCTGTATCTGTTGGCTCCACAAGCGGAGCGCCGAGTATCACTGTAGCAGTTCCTCCACCAGTAGTGCTTCCTTCATTGTCTCTATCTAGTGCAGTAAACGAGCCTCCAGCTACAAATCAAACTGTAAGTCTAGCGAATCCGGTTAAAGCGCAAATGAAAGCACCATCATTACCGACACCAGTTACTCCTCGCGCAGAAGCTGGAGGAGTCAAAACGAAACCACGGGTAAAACGGCCAAGCACCTCCACTCGAACACCCGCTTCCAGAAAAACTAATATTGCACAAGGACCTTTTGTAATGGGTGGATTAAAGGAACCAGTCCCTGTGAAGAAGAAAAAAGTCATCGACATTGTTAGTCCACGTAAAAGGAAACACGATCAAATGGAATTATACAAAACGAGCGATCCCATACTTGTGCGCGCTGCTAATAGACCTTCAAAAATTAAAAGTAAATCTCAAAATCCATTTAAGTTTTCCAGAGCAAATCTTTACAAATCCAGCAGTCAACAAAGTGGACAGCAACGTATTCGCCGCGCATCCTCAGCAAGTTTCCAGCAGGGGTCTCCGCCCAAGGGAGCTAATCTTACAAAGCAGTTCAGTAGTCCTCTAAAGCGAGATGTGGATGAGGAACCATCTCCTTTCCCTTCTGCGTGTGTGGATGATTTAATGTGGCTTTTACAGGTAAAATAAAGCAGTTTTACAGCAAATCAACGTTGTTTGACAACCTAGCTTTTGGCTTTTGCAATAAATATAATTCCCAATTAACTGACATGTGGCTAATTGCAGGAGGCCGAAAAAGAATTTGCTCCTGGTCGAATTGGAGGAGCGACTAACTCCCAATCTTTACCTCCTAAAACCTGTTTTGCCCCATCCGATACTGTTACCGGAATTTCTAGTGTTTCCAGAAGACTTCAGTTTGGCAGGCGACGCGTCGAATCGGAACCCCCCACTGCTGGTGTTGGTGTCCCTGGTCCAGTTACTGGTTTTGATATGACGCCTGGAAGTCCGTCAGGTCATCAATCGCTGTTTCAATTTCGGAAAGAAATATATTTTTCACCATCACCATCCTATGCTGCCAATGGTCCTGTTGGGCGACGCAGATATTCTAGACGACGCCATGCAAAGATTCACCCTCCTTTTGATGATTCCAATTGCTATTATCAAGGTCACCACTGTCAAAATGCTAAAGTGGCCGGATCCCAGTATTGTGAAAAACATTTGGATCAAGGACCTTCATCTGCGTACAGTCACTGCCGTTACATTAAAGACGGACGGCCCTGCTCGAATCTAATACCGATTTTTGATCCTACTGTGACGTAAGTTCGATTTTATTGATCCATTATATTATTGAATTAATAGTATCATATCGTAAATTCAGTTCTTGATTGAATAACAATGCAGGTTTTTTCCATCTGAAAGGTACTGTGAAATTCATTCTAACCAAATTGCACGCAATGAGTATGAAAAGCGTAATCCTAAAACCCAACCTGACCAAGCAAAAAACATTCTTGCAAAAATCAGTAAAATTTGCAACGAAGGTACATTTGGAATCTTACATTAAGTAAAATCATCGAAATGACACATTTCTGTTTCTTGTTAACTGTCTAAGTTTTGATTTTGATTCGTTACTGTAAATAGGATTTTCAAAGGGAGATTTTGACTGTTTCGCTGCATCTTCAAGTCCTGACGTCCTACAAATAATTGAGGAGCCAGACACCATTCAGGATATTCCACTCGGTAGTTTTACTGGCGGCCTTCTTGAAGAACTTGACTCTGAGGGCGAGCGTAATGTGAATCCTGACAAACCTGATTATGACGCTTTAAAGTAAATTGATGCGATCTTACAATCAGAGCAGTTCGGGTTTGAAGATAAATAAAACAGGCCTTTATTATTCAAATTATTAGGAACGCCGGATACTATACAACAGAAGAAATAATTCAGATCCACATTTATAAATTACGGAAATTAAAGGCACTGTATCAACGTGAAAAGGAATTGGAATGGTTAACCCGACAGCAAAAACTCAGATTTCATCGAGAAGGACTCGAGAAACTCAAACAGTATGGGGTTCGGTTCACTACTAATCCGTACTTGATAAATAAAAACATTGAGATTCCCAAGGAATATATAGAGCATCAAATAAGGGAATATGATGCTGCTAAAGCGATTCTCCAAACCGCTTACAAAGCGGACGGGGGTCGTGGATTACTTCGACTGAAAATGCTTCAGAAAACCCAGGTACTTTGACATACTTTTGCTTTGTACTTATCGTGGTTTGGCTGTTCATTTACTGATTTACTTCAGTTCAAACTTACGATGTACCCGTAATTATGTTGGTATCTTGTGCCTACAGCTGCTCAGTTAAAACAAACTACATACATGTGTCAATTTTTTTGTAGGAATTGGCGAGAATGGCGAAGGTCAG